>JAXQQM020079451.1:0-152390 GCA_034641835.2 Pinus albicaulis
ATATTCTCTTTTCTATGAGAAGAATCTTCTCCTTCTAATGATAAATGTCTTGAATGCATAGGCTGAGCCAAGATTATGCTCTGATACCACTGTAATATCCCAAAATAGGAATGCAGCAATACATGAACACAAAATTGAAAGTAGCAGTGTAAATCAACTCATAATCATTGGAGAAAAATATGGAGACATAAAATCATGTATTATATCAGCAAATCAATACATAATAGTGAGGCATGAATCATATACAATGAAGGAACAAGCCTCCCATAAGAAATCACTCCACAAATGAGCTTCTGTCACAATACACGAATGCAGGAGACTACTACAACGCAGTTAAAAACAAACTGCTACAGAAAAATGATGTACAAAATATGTAGGGCTGTTATAAGCCTCAAAATATAGGACCAATACATATCTATGCTCAATACCACCTCCCACAAAGAACTCGAAAAGGGGTTTTCAGAAATACACTCTATACAAGATGGGATATAAAGCCCAATGGCTAAAGATACACTGCAAAACTGAAGAACAAGAGTGTAGAAGGCTGAAGTATAATAGATCTGATGTTGATCCCCTCAAATGTCTCCTCCCATGAAAGGATGAACCCCTCAATCACAAGGAAACACTACAAATAAACCACAAGATCTGCCACTGAAGCTACCCTCCAAAATGACACAATCCCTAAATGGGACAGTGCTGGAAATGATAGGAAATAGTTGGCATGATGCCAAATATCTGAAATATGCCCAATAGATCTCCAAAATGATATCCCTAGAGAAGGAAACCTTCCTCCTATGAGAAAATAGCTCAGAAAGTGGGTGTCTAACCCCTCCACTGCTACACCCTACAACACAGCACAATAACCTGCAGAAAATGCACCGATGAAGAAAGTTGTAGCTTGGCCTGAAAACCTAAATGTGGAAATGATACAATACTCTTCCAAGAGGCCTCTCAAGGAAAGAGGTGGGATTCCCGCTCAGGAACACCTTGTGCTAAAAAGCACAAAAACCCTGCTAAACAGCAAGAGGAAGCAATAGTCTAAGCAAACCAATGTCAAAATAATAATCCAAAACATGAATAACAATGGTTGCTATCCCCTCCATATATAGCATGAGAGCCTCCTCACGTTGGGTCCCATCCATACTTGCCACCAAGCTCATGCAAGTTTTCCTCCACTAAAACTTTGATGTCTTATCATAAAGACCACTCCTCTATGACAACGTTGTTTATTTGGTCAAAGTTGACTGAATCAACATGATCCAATCTTTGTTCACACCCAAATGTGCTTAATCCAGCTTCTTATTCTTCCTCCTTTCACATTAGGAGTGTTATTATTCCTTTAAAAGGGGTTTTACGAGTCTCCCCACCCATTTATTCACCTACCTAGTGATAAAACAAACTATAATATTCCATTTAGATGTAGGCTAAATTTTTGGAATATTACATTATGAGGAAAAATAAGGAAAATAAATGTAGGAAAAGTGTACAAAACTAGCACCCAACAACTCTCGCCACTCACATTTACAAGCTACAAACTCAGACCACTTAACTACCATCATAAGTTATAGCCATTTCTCATCATCATGCCTAAGTTAACATATCACACCACGCCCTGCTACATTAGAAACATTGTTCCCTTGCATCAATACTCATCTCGTTCGGTTGGTGATTCTTGTCAACCATAACACACATTTTCCAAGAAGGAGGTAATACCTTGGATGACTCCCCACCTCAATGGGGCCATCCCCGAATGGCACTATGGGAATCATCATTTCCCATTGATTTCATCGATCCTCTTGACATTCGACTTCAACATAAAATTTCATGTCAAGATGATATCATACTTCATAATCGTTGCACGTTGTTAGAATTCGTCAAAGACTCGTGACTTGATAAGCATCTCTTTCAGAAATTCTTACACGGGAAGGTCCCCAATAGTCAGAGACCCATGCATACAATGAGCATTTGTTCTAAAAAAAAAAATTCCATACCACGATTATGCATGTGGGCACCACATTCACCTTGTTTCAAAGAAAACATTTCCCTGAGGGTGTCAACAACCATCGACAACCACCACTAGCAGGTCACTACCACAAAAGTGACATAAACAAAACATCTATATGTTATATAAGAATAACTAGTAAAAACATTACAAGCATTGGACATGCCCGCCTCGTAAAAATATTTTATTCATTCTATCTCTTGCAGGTTTCCAACAGAGCACGGTGTATTTTTTTACTCATGGTAAGGGGTCTCCAACCTCAGTTTTCAAGCAAGTTATTCTCTCTCTCTCTCTCAAAAGGACTACACAGAAAAATAAAATATAATGTATTTCGGCTATATAGTTCTTCCTAGAACTCATACTTAGGGGGAAAATGTTAACACTGAAAAATCGTACAAGAAAAATACATTAGAAAATGTCAAGCATAAGGTAAAAATAAAGATTTACAGAGAAGAAATACATTACAGGAGCAGAAAATTTTAACTTTTCCTAAGGTCAGTAGGCAAAGTTTTGGACTGCACACAGGAAGCATTGACCCTTGGCAATCATTGTGGTTTTTTCTTTTATAGCCACAAAGAACATCATGAATATCCCTCAAATAGCCATGCATACCTGAGGATGTGGAATGTCACCATCCAGGACCACTTGGCACACTTAAAGAAAAATATTCTCACTCAAGCTAGACAAGTACAGTTGCCTTGGAGCCACCTTGAGGCTTTAGTGCAACATACAAAGGAATCATACCCCCACTCTTGTGTCAACGTCCCTCTTTTACCAAGAGAGGGAGGGAAAATTTGAAATTTGTCTATAAAAGCCAGCCATGGGAAGAGAAATAGCAGACACATTGTTATGCTAGCAAAATTGCTCAGAAGAAAACAAGTTTGTGTTGTCCAACATCAAGAGGATTGGAAGGATTCATTTGTTGGACATCCAACACCTCAATCCAAGAGGGAATAGTTCACCATGTGTCCGTCAATCTACCATTCTTTGAGAGGGAAGAGAGGCTTGCTAAAAGCTTGAGGGAAAGAGACCCCCTTGTCTTGAATATTGGATCTCCACAACTCAAATGTTAGCTCCTTATATTACTAGTATAGTTCCTTATTGTTGTTAGTGTAACCCCATTATTTTTATTATTGTACCCCTGTAACCCCCATATTGTTATTATTGTGCCCTTAAATTATTATTGTTAGGTTGGCTAGGATTACATTGTGGCCCCATGGACTCCTATATATAGAAAGGAGGTTTTTCAATTTGGCTCATCCAAGAATTTTTCATTCTTGTAATGTATTGGAAGTTTCCCCCTTGAAGTGGCTTATTTCTAAGGCATTGATATCCCTTTTCTTCTATTTTTGGCGTTGGTTTCACAACATTTGGTATCAGAGCTTTGGATTCTAGGGTTTTGTTGCTCCAAACAGGTCATCGTGGAATTTTTTCTATAAAAATTTTTCTACGAAGGTTTAGAAGCTGAAATTTTTAGAGTGCAAAGCTGAAATCCTAAGGAACATCATCACAAAATTTCAGATTTTGGTTCGCAATATTTTCATAGATATGATCTGTGGAAGTTAGGGCTTTTTTCAGGCTCCTAAATTTCACTCAAAAAGGTCATTGCGGAATTTTTGCTATAACGATTTTCTACGAAGTTTCAAAAGCTAAAATGTTTAGAGCGCGAAGCTGAAATCCTGAGGAACATCATCGCAAAATTTTAGAGCTTGGTTCACAATATTGTCAGAGATATGATCTGTGGAAGTTAGGTCTTTTTTAGGCTCCCGGATTATAGGGAGCTCAATAAGCTCACCATTAAAGATAAATTTCCCATTCCTATGATTGATTAATTATTGGATGAATTACATGGAGCAATTTATTTTACCAAGTTGGATCTTTGTTCAGGATATCATCAAATTAGAATGAAGACTGAAAATATTCTGAAAACAACATTTCAAACTCATGAGGGTCATTAGGAATTTTTGGTCATGCCTTTTGGCCTTACCAATGCACCTTCTACATTTCAAGGGTTGATGAATTCCATTTCAAACCCTTAGAAAATTTGTGCTATTATTTTTTGATGATATACTAATCTACAACAGGTCTTGGAAGTATCATGTTCAACATGTTGACAGGGTGCTCAAACTATTGCAGGAGAAACAATTATATGCAAAAACATCCAAATGTTTCTTTGGAGTATAAGAGGTGGAATATTTGGGTCATATTGTATCTCACGAGGGTGTTAAGGTGGACCCTAACAAAATTAAAGCCATTAAGGAATGGAAAGTCCCCACAACCATAAAGAAATTGCGAGGATTTCTTAGGTTAACAGGGTATTATCGCAAGTTTGTTAAGAATTATGGGAGAATAGCAGCACCTCTAACAATGTAATGTTCATTTTTAGGAATAGCTAGAAATCCATGGCTGCAAAATGATTTTTCCCGAAATGGAGGTAGCAAAATTTGATACCAAGACTTGGATCCCCTTAGACCAATATGTCTAATATTGAAATCCAAGGATTGGGACCAAAGATATCCTTCTAGGGTGGTGAGACAAGCCTCTCACACCTAGTTCCCTTCGGAAATTGCCCTAAGAATGGGGCTGCAACAATATATTAGCATACAATGGATTCTCTATGTTATTTCTCTGAGCTTGCTTATGAGAAGAAGTAAATAGCCAACATATGTGATTACAACAGTAAAAGGGATGCAATAACTTGAGGATTCAATCATTCAACTAATACAATACAAGCCTCTCATTACATGCATAATAAATATGAAGCACACTGCTATAGATAAGAAACTGTAGGCTATGACTGTGCTGTATATACAAGGTATGGCTGCATAAATGTAAAAAATACATAGATGTGGAAATATGAAGCTCAAATAAGGTGGGGGAGCATGATCTCAATCCCTGAAAATACAATGCATCAATCCTCTAAAAGGATTGGCTGAAATACAAGCAAAATTGGCACTTCTGCAAAAATGCCGGAGTTGCTGGGAAGCAGCAACTCAAGAACTAGAAATAGATGGAGAAGGATGAAATGGCTGAAAAAAATGAAGAACCCTCCTCCAATGGAAATATGAAGTGAAAGGCTGATCCCTTCACCCAAGATCTCACCCTCCAACTATCTGCTAATCCCTCACAGCAAATTCTCTCCAAGAATAACGCTATCTAAGAGATGGATTGTGCTGCATATGATGGAAAGTGGTTAGCCTAGTTCCAAATATGGTGGAATAAGCTCATGAACCTCCTTTTCTGATCTCCCAAAGGGATGGAAGCTCCCTCCTCTGAAAAACTAGCCAAGGATGGTGTTGTAGAAAACCTCCCCAGCAACACCCAGCAACAATGCACAATCCCTAGCTAAAACTACGCTGATGAAGGATGATGATGCTTGAAATAAATGTCTAAATATGGGGAATGTAGTGCAATCCTCCAATATCTACTCAAGAAGGAGAGGAAATCCTAAACAGGAATTCCCTCGGCAATTCTTGCTAACCAGCAAGAAGTTGCAGCAAGTCCACAGGACCAAAGATGAATAATACTCAATATATTTCCAATGGCTACCTTGCCCTCCTTTTAAACAATATCAACTCCCTCTCAATGGACCTCACTCATTAGGGTTTCCTTCCTGTAGAAGCTTCCCTCCTTATCCCACTACGTTGGCCCACAATGTGCTCTCCACCTCATGCTACTGCGCAGTTTGACTTGGTCAAACTTGACCTAGCCTTCTTGCAAAAGCCCCCTTTCACACATGGAGGTGTGAAATCCAGCTCTATAAGTGATCCTCATTTATACCAAGAGGATTTTTATTACCTATTCACGAAATAAATGGGTCTCCTACACATTTTATTTATCTCCTATGTGAAAATGGAAAAAATTAATGTTCCATAAAAATTGGGAACATTATAGTCCTCCCCTCTAAAAGATTGCTTGTCCTCAAGCAAGTGCAAGGATAGAATGATACATTTTACCTTATTCTCCCTTTAGAATCCATACATGATGAAATCCTCTGAAAAATGGATGCCATATCATCAATCAAGTGTCCAAGCTATCCCTCCAACATATGCAATCTAGCCTTTGGTGAACATTCCCAAATAGCTGTCATGTAGAAAAAAATATCCATGAAGGGAACAATGGGCTGTCTAAGGGCCTCCTTGAGGCATGAGATCTGATATATAATGGAACTCATCATTCCCATATGAATCTCCCATCCCCAAGCAATCATCCATACAACATAAGCTGCCTCCAAACATGGAAACTCATAGAAAACTCTCTCCACCTTGAGCTCTGGAAAAGAAGGTGGGCTAAAAATCTGAATATGGAAAGCTTCATAGCTTACCCCATGCTATCCTCCCCTCCACTTATGATTTTTGTGGAGTGTGTGCTGATAAAGGGCTGCAAATTTATTTCCCTCAAGTGGCAAAATGAAGAGAAATCTTCCAAGGATCTCTCCTCCATCAATGATAATCTGACTGGCCCAAGAAATTTCATCCATGATGAGTAGGACATGATCATCATAGAATACCCCAATGACATGTTTGCTGTAGGTTATACCATGTGAAGCAAGGTACACACAATGTTTCATACGGTTACAACGCAACCTCATCCACTGCAGCTGCAGAAAATAACATGGCAAGCATTGTACAGAAAATATCACCTCTACTACTGAAAAGTAAATAGATGAGTGAATCAGCAATACAAAACCAAATACATGCCAATATACATACAATGGATGGAAATCATCATCGAACTCATGGCCCACCTAAAAAAAAAAGGCAAATAGCTAGCTGTGGTGGCCATGTCTCCCCTCATGTTCCTATTAGAACATGCAATGCATAAACTACGGAGATCATCTCCTCTCAAAGACACATTCAACTCATGTGTCAATTCACCAATCATGCTCCCAATAATAATATGGACAATATCAGCAAATGGAAAAATGATCCTCATCAAAATGGAGGAATTACTGAGGGTTATACATGATGCTTGATGGTACCATTAGTCTCCCAAGTAGCAACAACGCAGTTTTTCAAACTGTTACTTCAGAATTTCACATGGAAAAATGTTTCTTAATACATGGTCAAGTACATGAATTTTATGAACATACATGTAATGAGCAAACCTTTTCCCAAGGCCACATAAAATATGGTTGTCTCCATCATATGGTTTGGCCCAACTTTGCTCATGGAGCAACATGAAAAATCTTTCCCTTTGAGGAGCCATGCACTGCAACATAATGATAAGAGTTTGCAAATCGGAAAATGAAAATACAAGGCTCTTACCATAGGATCGAAATAAAATGATAGATGGATCCTTGTGTGTGATCCTGCTCCCAAGTGACAGCGCTGTGAGCTCATCCAAAAGGGCTCCTGTCCATGCCAATCGTTGTCTCTTGACATGTTCCCTGTCAAGAACACCTCCGGTGATGCTGTTGTAAAAATGAAGCTTCTCCCAAGACGAAAATGCCTCCTGATTAGTCCAAGCCAAGGAGTGATCCCTTTGCACTATGAGAGCCCCCTCCTCTACTCTGGCAACACCATAAATCATATGAGAGAAAATTTGCTTGTGCTCTCTCCAAGATAGTTCAAGAAATCCAAGTGATTGCTGCCTCCTCATGCTCATATCATGTAACCCATGTGATGAAGGTACCATGACTGATATATAAACCATATCAGATCCATGTATCCCTACTCTCTACTTCTCAATGATGCAAAAATCCTGCCACTCTCCTCTACTCCCATCCTCCTAGAAAAAGGGTACTCTAAGTGACGGCCAAACTCCTTCAAGAGGAGCCAACATAGCCAAGCCTCTTGCTACCTGGTATCATATATTTTCAAGTGGAAAATCAACCTCTTTCTTCTCATCCACACCCACTCAGCTCCTTGTGGATTTCATCTCCTTCTTCCTCCTTTGGTACTCCTCCCATGAGGGCTACCATTCTCCCAAACGAGATCATCTCTCTTGCATCCCATGGAAGATTGGAATGCAGCTCCTTGGAGACCTCCTAAAGGAGACCTCTCACCCATGACTATGTTGGATCCATGAGGACCCAAATGTGATGGAGGTAATATATCCTCTCCACCCATGTTTAACAGTGCTACTAATTCCTTCAATGGTGTAGTAGTTGTTTCATCCTTCGGTTCAAAATTTGTTTCATTTTTTTTTATGGGGGTGTCATGGTTCACTCCATCCTCCAAAAGTTCACACTCCAACCACAATGGATGAATGCAACTCAACCAATATGTATGAGGATTAGGGTTCATCTCCTCCTTGAAACCTTTCCAGAGTGCAGTGCAATCATGGTGCTCTAAAATAGCAAAGTGTGTAGATCCTTGGACCTCTACATGTGAGTTTCCACATTCCTTTAAATTATTTGCTGAAATGAAAAGTGGAACTTCACTCATACCTTGGTGGATCTTGGGATCTTCTTGTGTGGCTGCAGTAGTTGTCTCCTCCAATGCAATGGCTTCCTCATCCATAGATGTAGAAGGCTGCTCCTCCAAATCTGTAACAGTGTTGGTGAAATCCTTCTCCTATGGGGGTATGGCTTTTTCTTCCTCTACCCTTTCTCCATCAAAGGTTTGGATCAACCTTTGAGAAAATTATACAAAAGAACTCACCCTTGAATGGGCCAAGGGCTTGAACCACCAAATAGAGGCTTCATCCTCCATGTGCAATGCTGCAATCTCCACTACTTATTTCTCTGCCATTGGATGTAGCAAGAAAAATGCCTCTAGATTTTTCATCCAAGCTCTAGCTGAAGTGTTCCCATCAAATGTAGACAATAAAAACCTATTGCCTTTGATTTCTCTTTTTCCATAGGGCCTTCTCTCCTCCTTCTGCTGAATAAACTATGGGAACATTGTAACTCCCTTGAATGCTGCAGAATGGGATTTATACTCACTCAGGTATTGATCTAGAACCTGATGATCCAAACATCTCTCATGCTTGCTTTCTTCTTGAGAATAGGAAGTGCATGGACCTTCCTCTTCTTCTCTTTGCTTCTCCTCCTTGGGGAGGCTCTTATTTGTCCTAAAAATATATGAGATCAAGCTCATATTTTGCATCATCTTCTTCTTCTTCTTTCTTGGGCTTGAAAGCCATAGGCTGAGCCAATAAAGGTGCTTCGATCCCACTGTAATGTTCCTTTTTAGGAATAGCTAGCAATCCATGGCTGGAAAATGCTTTTTCCAGAAATGGAGGTAGCAGGATTTGATGCCAAGAACTAGATCCCCTTAGACCAATATATCTAAGACCGAAATCCAAGGATTGGGACCAAATATATCCTTCTAGGGTGGTGAGACAAGCCTCTCACACCTAGTTCCCTTCGGAGATTGCCCTAAGAATGGGGCTGCAACAATATATGAGAATACAATGGATTGTCTACGTTATTTCTCTGAGCTTGCTTATGAGAAGAAGTAAATAGCCAAAATATGTGATTAAAACATTAAAATGGATGCAATAACTTGAGGATTCAATCATTCAACTAATACAATACAAGCCTCTCATTACATGCATGATAAATATGAAGCACACTGCTATAGATAAGAAACTGTAGGTTATGACTTCGCTGTCTATAAAAGGTAGGGCTGTGTAAATGTCAAAAATACATAGATGTGGCAATATGAAGCTCAAATGAGGTGGGGGAGCATGATCTCAACCCCTGAAAATACAATGCATCAATCCTCTAGAAGGATTGGCTGAAATACAAGCAAAATTGGCACTTATGTAGAAATGTCGGAGTTGCTAGGAAGCAGAAACTCAAGAACTAGAAATATATGGAGAAGGCTGAAATGGCTGAAACAAATGAATAACCCTCCTACAATGGAAATCTGAAGTGAAAGGCTGATCCCTTCACCTAAGATCTCACCCTCCAACTATCTGCTAATCCCTCACAGCAAATGCTCTCTAAGAATAACAATGTCTAAGAGAGGGACTACACTGCATATGATGGCAAGTGGTTGGCCTGGTGCCAAATATGGTGGAATAATCTCATGAACCTCCTTTTCTGATCTCCCAAAGGTATGGAAGCTCCCTCCTCTGAAAAACTATCCAAGGATGGTGTTGTAGAAAACCTCCCTAGCAACACCCAGCAACAATGCACAATCTCCAGCTGAAACTACATTGATGAAGGATGATGATGCTTGACCTCAATGTATGAATATGGGGAATGGAGTGGAATCCTCCAATAGCTACTCAAGAAGGAGAGGAAATCCTAAACAGGAATTCCCTCGACAATTCTTGCTAACCAGCAAGAAGTTGCAGCAAGTCCACAGGACCAAAGATGAATAATACTCAATATATATCCAATGGCTACCTTGCCCTCCTTTTAAAAAATATCATCTCCCTCTCAATGGACCCCACTCATTAGGGTTTCCTTCCTCTAGAAGCTTCCCTCCTTATCCCACTACGCTAGCCTACAATGTGCTCTCCACCTCATGCTACTCTGCAGTTTAACTTGGTCAAACTTGACCTAGCCTTCTTGCAAAAGCCCCCTTTCACACATGGAGGTGTGAAATCCAGCTCTATAAGTGATCCTCCTTCATACCAAGAGGATTTTTATTACCTATTCATGAAATAAATGGGTCTCCTACCCATTTTATTTATCTCCTATGAGAAAATGGCAAAAATTAATGTTCCATAAAAATTGGGAACATTACAAACAACATTATTGGAGAAAGATGCATTTTCATGGACTCCTGAAGCAACTAAAGCCTTTGAACATCTTAAAGAGGAAATGTGCCTAGAACCGGTCTTAGCTATGCCAGACTTCACAAAAACCTTTATTGTGGAATGTGATGCCTCAGGAAATGGAATTGGTGGTGTTTTAATGCAAGAAGGAAGACCCATTACTTTTGAAAGTCGTCCAATCAAAGGAAAGTATTTACAAAAACCTATTTATGAGAAGGAAATTTTAGCAATACTGCATGCACTAAAGAAATGGAAAACTTACCTAATGGGAGGACACTTCAAGGTAAAAAAATATCATGATAGTCTTAAAAAAAATTTGGAACAAAGACTATCTTCAGAAGAGCAGCAAAAATGGGTCACAAAGATGTTGGGTTATGACTTTGAAATAATCTACAAAAAAGGGAAGCTAAATGTTGTTGCAGATTTACTCTCAAGAAAGAATGAAGAGGTGGAAGCATTGCTTTGTGCAATTTCTGTTATCCAACCAGATTGGATAACCAAAGCAAGAGATGAATGGAAGAAGGACGAAGAACCGTGGACACTCATTCAAAAGTTGCAGCAAGATCACAGTACATCTGATACATTTAGTTGGAAAAATGATTCCTTATGGTACAAATATCGCTTATACCTTTGTAAGAATTCCAAACAAAAACAAAATATTCTTTTGGAATTACACACTTCTCCTTTAGGAGGACACTCAATATTTTTAAAAACTTACCATAGAGTGAAGAAAGAATTTTTTTGGGATGGCCTTAAATCTGATATTCAAAATTTTGTGGTGGAATTTTTGGTTTTCCAGCAGAAGAAAGTTGAGACAATTAAGACCCTGGGTCTTCTACAACCTTTATCCATTCCAAGTCAACGTTGGGAGGAGATTTCAATGGCTTTTATCATAGGTTTACCTAAGTCCGAAGGAAAGAGTGTCATCATGGTGGTAGTTGATATACTTACCAAGTATGGACACTTTTGTGCATTATCTCATCCATTTAAAGCAAGTACAGTTGCTACTACATTTATGGACACAATTCAAAAGCTACATGGAAACCCAAGGGTTATTGTGAGCGACAGAGATCCCATTTTTACTGGAAATTTTTAGATAGAGTTATTTTCTTGTTCGGGTACTCAATTAGCTCATAGCTCATCTTATCATCCTCAATTCGATGGTCAAACTGAGATAGTAAATAAATTTTTGGAAGGATATCTTCATTGTTTTGTATCTGATAAAAAAAAACAATGGGTCAAGTGGTTACCTCTCACTGAATGGTGGTATAACACTTCCTTCCATACTGTAACAAAAATGACCCCATTTATGGCACTTTATGGATATCATCCACCATCCATCACATCATCTTTAAGAGAAAATTCGAAGGTTCAAGCAGTGAAAGATCACATCGAACATCAACAAGAATTTCTCCAACTCTTAAAGGATAACCTGAATTTGGCACAAAATTGAATGAAACAATAGGCAGATCAACATCACAGTGAGAGAAGTTTTGATGTAGGAGACTGGGTATTTTTATGGCTACAACCATACAAACAAATGTCCCTCAAGAAAGCTAATAAGGATAGTAAATTATCGCCAAAGTACTATGGTCCTTACAAGGTGTTGAAAAAGATTGGTACTATGGCATACAAATTGGAGCTTCCTGCTTCTTCACGAGCACATCCAGTTTTCCATGTTTCATGCTTAAAGAAGGTTATAGATGAAAATTTCTAGTTCAAACAATTTTTACAAAACTTGATGAGGAAGGAAAAATCATATTGGAACCTGAAGCGGTCATGGAAACAAGAACTCGAATGCTACGAAATCGATCAATTTCAGAGTATCTCATCAAGTGGAAGAACTTACCCACTGAAGACTCTACATGGGAGGATGATAGTTTTATACAGAAGCACCCAGAGCTACTCAAGCGTTGAGGACAACACTTTTTTGAAGGAGAGGGGCATGTTAGGTCCCTATATTACTAGTATAGTCCCTTATTGTTGTTAGTGTAACCCCCTTATTGCTATTATTGTACCCCTATAACCCCCATATTTTTATTATTGTGCCCTTAAATTATTATTGTTAGGTCAGCTCGGATTACATTGTAGCCCCACTAGGATTACATTGTGGCCCCATGGACTCCTATATATAGAAAGGAGGTTTTGTAATTTGTATCATCCAAGAATTGTTGATTCATGTAATGTATTGGAGGTTGACCCCTCGAAGTGGCTTATTTATAAGGCGTTGATATCTCTTTTCTTCAATTTTTTTCTATAAAAGCTAGCCATGGGAAGAGAAATGGTAGACACATTGTTATGCTAGAAAAATTGCTCAGAAGCGAACAAGCTTGTGTTTTCTAACATCAAGAGGATTGGAAGGATTCAGTTGTTGGACATCCAACACCTCAATCCAAGAGAGAATAGTTCACCACGTGTCCGTCGATCTACCATTCTTTGAGAGGGAAGAGAGGCTTGCTGAAATATTGAGGGGAAGAGACCCCCTTGTCTTGGATATTGGAGCTCTGCAACTCGAAGGATCCACTACAAGAGATTTAACATTCTATCTTCTACCACCACCAACACCTAATAAAGGGAGAGAGCTCTCCATTGTTGATTTATTAGTGTGTTTTCTCTATTGAGCGTGCTTCTTGTCCATGTTGGTTTTGTTTTTGTTTATTTGTTTATGTAGCATGCTATGTTTCCTTTTAACTTAGCTTATTACATGTTCAACTTGTTCCAGTAACGTTTGAAAAACCAATTTGACCTGTGACTTGCTTGTATGAAAGCAACCTCCCTACTGAGCACAATGTATTTCATACGCCCATGCGTCAAATACACTACAACAAGCCCATTCCAATGTTCTGCGACAACACCATCGCCATAAGCATCTCCTTGAATCCTCTCATGCATTCCAAAACAAACATATTCCTATCTAGCATCACTTTGTTCAAGAGAAGGTTGCAGAAAGAAACATAAAGGTGGAATATATTGTGATAAAGGAGAAAATAACTAACATCTTCACCAAACCTTTACCGTGTGAGATGTTTGAGTATATTCGACAAAATCTTGGGATTCTTCCAAGTTCACATTGAAATACTCTTTATCTAGCCAAGAAGATAGAGAGAGAAGGGGAAGGTTATAGATACACAACAAAGGGAAGATTGTCAGGGGAAGTCACCCTTTTCCATTGATATCAAAGGGGGATAGAAAGCAGGATAGGAAGACCAGAAGCACGATGTCAAGGGGAGCTATGATCATAGGGGGAGTATGAGTGTTGCCATCAATTCCAAAGGGGGAGATTGTTGATATGTGGTTGTCATTGATGTCAACCCAAGCAAACCAGGAGATGCTCTACTTTTGTTGACCAAAATGACATGGAAAATCATGGCTTTGTGAGTATAGATCATCTTTGTTGGATTCTCCTCGTTAAGACGATTATGGTGGTATATGGAATGCCACAGGAGCCTTCACAGTTTGTGAGTTATGCTCATTTGAAGATGAAGGACCCAACTTGTGGACAAAAACCCAAAAGAGTGTTGATGTGGCAAGGTCTCTTTGGTCAAGACACATGCTCAAGTAAGACCATATTTGGAGGGTTTTCAAGTTTATTTTAGAAATCAAAATTCAAAAAGGGATTTTTGGGTTCTAATATTTGTCTCCAAGTCAAATTTAAATTAAATTGTGGTGCCAAAAGTTTGAACTTAAAATTAAAAATCTCCCTCTAAAAAGGGAATTCAACTGCCTTATAGAAGCCCCTCCCATAGGCTATGAAATGGAGCTATATGTAATATTCCCAAATTTTCACATCATATTTGGAATATTGGAGTTCCCAATTTTATTAATGAATTAATTAAATAAAAGGGTGGAGGGACCCACAAACCTCAAATATGAATAAAATCCACTTTTAATGTGTGAATGTGGATATTCTAGATCTAGATATAAAAACATGGAGTAGTGGAGCAGCTCCATTAGTGGATATCATGTCTAATTTATGATATAGATTATGGAGGATGAAACATTCAAATAATATCCCAGATCTCAAATATAAAATCATGAGGATCTTTGATAAGGTCAACTAAGATCATAGTGCATCCAAAGAAGATCATGGAGAACTTATGATAAGATAGTGGAGAAAGTGGTGCATTTAATGCACATATGATGGAGAGGGTGATCACCCCATGTGAACTTGATGAAGTACATGAGGCTACAATGCAATCAAAGTTGGAGAATATGTCCACATGTACAGTGCAGATTTGGGGTGGGCCTAGGATATGGAAGGCTCATGCATAAAATGAAGGTGAAGGGACAATGGAAGGCATGATTGGGATTATTCATTTCTTGATCTGTTTAGATCTAGATTTGTCTTAGGACATTTCTATGCAAACATGGGCTATTTAACAGAGTTTACAGTGATGTTTAGCACAAGGTGTTCATGAGCGAGAATCCCACCTCTTTCTTTGAGTAGCTCTGGAAAGAGGATTGTTATTCATTCCTTATTAGGCATTGGTACCATCTTCAGGAGGTGTTTTCTAGAATTCAGCTGGGAAACCAGTGGAGGATTCATCCTACCACTTTTTTCTTCACATCCAGCCTTTTAGGAGCAACAGATCTACATCTTCCATTCATTCCATTGGGTTTTACCTCCATGTGGCAGTAGTCCCTTCAAGGATTGTGCAGTCCAGTCCTGTAGATCTATTGGAGGAAGGAAGTTTCCAGTATTTCAGCTGGAAATCCAGTGAGGAATCATCTACTCACATTGGATCTTGTTTCCATCATTCAAGAGCTGATTTGACACATCCAGAAGTAGGCTATTGAGCCTCCCTCTCTGACAACACATTTTTCTGAAGCTGTTGTTCATCCATCAGCTATTTTTAGTGGAGGGGATTGGAGGAGCTAGATCTTGAGCTTTTAGCCCAAAGATCTAGTGAAAGGGTTAGCCATTCTTGCACAGATATGATTGTGCATCATTGTAGCCATCATATCATCTGATCTACATTCCCAACAACACATATGTGAAGCCCTAAGAGGGTGGTTTTCTTAGACTTACGGATCTGAAAAACCATTTCCAGGCTATCTTGGGAATCCATCATTGAGCCCAAATCTACAATTTCACCATCATCGAAGCTCCCATTCTTCCAAGATATGAATTTCTATTTTTCAGAAAGTTGCAGTCCCAACATTTGTAGTAGGGACATCGCAGTCTACCTTCTAGCAGTTCATCAAATACGCAGTCCCTCTTGGGAAATCATTGTAGGGTCATTCTAGGCCACCCTTGTGGCTTGAGTGTCTCATATTTTGAGCACTATTGTACTTGATTTTTCACCTCCAATATAATAAAATTGCTCAGTTGTTTCTGTGTCTGATGTGTATATAGATTTATTTTTTGCTTTGTTACATTTCTTATATTTTGTTTCAGTATTACTACATTCTCCCTTTTGGGATATTACAGTGGTACTAGAGCATGATCTTTGGCTCAGCTTGTGGAAACTTCATATTTTACATAAAAAGAAGAAGCAGATAGATGAGATCTATCAGGGAGGAGGAGAATTTTGCCACTCATTTCTTTAGATCCATGCAAGATCTCTGCAAGGAGGTCTATCCAATGAAGAGAGAAAGGAAGAAAGAAGATCCAAGAAGAAGATTTGATGAGGAAGGTCCAAGCACTTCCTATCAGCAAAGAAGAAAATCAGAGAATCATATATCTCCTCATATATCTAATATACCCACTTTCTTTGGAGAAGGTGAATAGTATAGCAATGAAGAAAGAAGAGGACCTAAGACTCATGAGACTCTTAGTATATATCTTGAAGAGTAAAAAGCACAGTCTAGAGCATTCAAGGAGAAGTTAACTCTCCAACAATTCTTCGAAATCGAAGAAGAAAGAGGATCCTATAGCAGCAATAAAAGATACAGACATAATAGATTCTATTTTCCTACATTTGATGGATCTTCCTCAAGATCTGTTAAGGCTTGGAGGAAAGATTTAGATGCATTTTTCAGGCTACATCCCGTAGCTGAAGGAGAGGTTGTCCAAATTGCACCACTTCATCTTTTAGGTGAAGCAAATGATTGGTGGTTTGGTCACATGGAGCATGAAAAGGTGACTAAATATTCATATTTCTTTCACAAGTTGAGGAAGAAATTTGATATGAGAAAACTAGATATGTGTCACAAAGTGACATTTCCTAAGGAAACAAAGGATGATGTCAATCTTTTCACTCTAGACAATAATTCACTACATTCACCACCAGCTACAAAAGTACTTGCATTTGGAGAAGAGACACTTGCAACTATGCAAGGTAGTCTTAAGCTCTTGACACATAGAGTCCCATGCATGATTCAAGAGGTACATGAGGGAGAGGAGGAAGATTCTAGCGCTGGTACACTTGGAGAAGAGAAACCATCACTCTTACCAGTAGTTGGAGACACTATTGTCCCGGTTGGACGAACTCTTGTGTTCTGGAAAGAGGTTTCCACACATCATTTGATCCAAGGTATGCATTAAATTTCATCACATATTGTTTTAGTAGATCTTATTGAAACTTATGAGGAAATGCCATCAGGGCCAATGCATAACCAAGGGTTAGAAGACAAAGCTGATTTGAAGTAGCAACATATCACAACACAGAGGACCCTTGATCTAATCAAGGAGGAGATTAAGAACTATCCCAGATCATCATTGTTGAGCTACATTCAACCCTTTGAGTTGAAGTCTAGAGTTTTAGAAAATTGGATGGACATGATCCTATGTACAATAACTGGTTATGAGATCCGTATTGTACCTTTCTTTGAGACAACACATGTATTACCATGCAGATCTACAATGCTGTCACTTAGTAGTTGTGCAAATGAAGAGGGACCATAATTCTTGTAGCATTTTGAAGGTAGCTTCACTCATGAAGCAACGAAGGTAAAGATGATAAATGGTAGACATCTTAAGACAAGGAATATTTTCTCCTTTCTAGATGACCCTTTCTCAATGAGCATCTCATAGCTCAAAGAGAAAATTATACCTGCAGCAGATCTAAAAATTCATTGGTTTTGGAGGGCCTTTGGTGAAAAGAGAATCTCATTGAGAGATCTCATTGGAGGTGCACTTCAACATTTCATGAAGTGCAAAGTTATTCATCAGTTTGGGGAGGATGGTATTCTACAAAGGGAGGATACCATGATTATGCAATACATCAGTCATCATCCACATTGGGATGAGTGGGTGAGGATGATGAGTAGGGGTTTGCATGACCACTTTCAGATATATGACATGGTCCAACAAGTTTTGTTACGTTGGTTTCCCTTGGGAGATTTTTGTCACTACCCAAAGGCTCCTATTTCTTTGATCCATGCCTTGAAAAACACTTATGAAATGAAGAAGGAGGCATGGATGCGCTGGATGCTCTTGGGTGAGTATGGTTACCACCCAATAGCTCACATTTTTAAGATTCATGCCTTGTGTATCAATGATGGAATGCAGAAAAACAAGGTATGTTCATTTTGGTTTCCCTTGAGAGAGTTTGGACACCACATGGCATCTCCTATGTCTATGTGTTTTGTATTGGGTAAAGCTTGGCATGATGCTCTCATGATGTGTATTGATGGCATTTATTTGTATTGGGCTTATGTGACATTCAACATGTCTATCAGTATGTTTTTACTCCATGATGCACATGAGGAGGAGAGAAAGCAACAAAATCTCTTGTTGCTTTTGTTGCTTTTGGGAGATTTTGGCTTGTACATCTTACATGGAGGAGATGGAGAATGGCATAAAAGGGCCTTACTCCAATGGCTACTATTGGGAGAATATGGTTTGACATCTATGTCTACCCATATATCTCCTTTTCTTATTTTGCATAATGTTGGAATGATGCTTGGATCCAACAAGGCCAATAGGGCTAAGGGGGAGAGCATGTTAATGCTCAATCAAATTCATAAAGCATGGGATGAAGAAATGTATTGGGAGATGGAGCTTTTCCTTTGTGGAGAGAGCCACTTTATTTTATGTATCTCATGTATTAATGATGATGATTGTCACTTGGTACTTCATGGTAGAAGGAGGACTTCTAACCATATAGTAGAGGTCATTCTATGTATTTTTGAAAGACAACTTTGGAACCAAACATGCATAACACATTGCAGCAAATGGAGGAAACCTTCCTTATGTGGATGCCATTTGGAGGGGATTAGATGGCTTTACATCTAATTTTGGAGTTGCTTGAGGACAAGCAACATTTTTCTGGGGGGAGGGAACTGTAATATTCCCAAAATTTCACATCATATTTGGAATATTAGAGTTCTTGATTTTCTTAATGAATTAAGTAAATAAAAGGGTGGAGGGACCCACGAACCTCAAAGATGAATAAAATCCACTTTTAATGTGTGAATGTGGATATTCTAGATCTAGATCTAAAAACATGGAGTAGTGGAGCAGCTCCATTAATGGAGATCATGTCTCATTTATGAGATAGATTATGGAGGTTTAAACTGTCAAATAAGATCATGGATCTCAAATATAAAATCATGAGGATATTTGATAAGGTAAATTGAGATCACAGTGCATTCAAAGAAGATCATGGAGCACTTATGATAATATAGTGGAGGAAGTGGTGCCTTTAATGCACATATGATGGAGAGGGTGACCACCCCATGTGAACTTGATGGAGGACATGAGGCTACAACACAGTCAATCATGGAGACTATGTCCACATGTACAGCGGAGATTTGGAGTGTGCCTAGGATATGGAAGGCTCATGCATATAATGAAGGTGAACGCACAATGGAAGGCATGATTGGGATTATTCATTTCTTGATCTATTTAGATCTAGATTTGTCTTAGGAAATTTATATGCAGACTTCAGTTGTTTAGTAGAGTTTTCAGTGCTATTTAGCACAAGGTGTTCCCGAGCAGGAATCCCACCAATTTATTTAAGTAGCTCTGGAAAGAGGATTGCTCTTCATTCCTTATCAGGCATTAGTGCCATCTTTGGGAGGTTGTTTCTAGCATTCAGCTAGGAAACCAATGGAGGATTCATCCTACCACTTTTTTCTTCACATCCATCCTTTCAAGTGCAGCAGATCTACATTTGGAATTCAGGCCATTGGGTTTTACCACCATGCAGTAGCAATCCCTTCAAGGATTGCGCAGTAAAGTCCTGTAGATCTATTGGAGGAAGGAAGTTTCCAGTATTTCAGCTAGAAATCCTGTGAGGAATCATCTCCTCACATTAGATCTATTGTTTCCATCATTCAGAAGCTGATTTGACACATCAAGAAGTAGGTTGTTGAGCCTCCCTCTCCGACAACGTATTTTTCTAAAGCTGTTGTTCATCCAACAACTATTTTCAGTAGAGGAGATTGGAGGAGCTAGATCTTGAGATTTTAGCCCAAGGATATAGTAAAAGGGTTAGCCCTTCTTGCATAGATATGATTGTGCATCATTGTAGCCATCATATCATCAGATCTAGCTTCAGATCTGCATTCCCAACAGCATATATGTGAAGCCCTAAGAGGGTAGTTTTCTTAGACTTACAGATCTGAGAAACCCTTTCTGGGTTATCTTGGGAGTCCATCATTGAGACCAGACCTACAATTTCAGCATCATCGGAGCTCCCATTCTTCCTAGATATGAATTTATATCTTTCAGGTAGTTGCAGTCCCAACAGTGGCAGTAGGGACAACGTAGTCTACCTTCCAGCAGTTCAGTAGTTACATGGTCCTTCTTGGGAAATCATTGCAGGGTCATTCTAGGCCACCCTTGTGGCTTGAGTGTCTCATATTTTGAGCACTGTTGTACTTTATTTTTCACCTCCAATATAATAAAATGGCTCAGCTATTTCTATGCATTTTTATGTGGATATAGATTTATTTTTTACTTTGCTACAGTTCTTATATTGTGTTTCAGTATTACTACATTCTCCCTTTTGGGATATTACACCATATCTTACCTCCAAATATATCAATCTAAAGCTTACCTTTTGGAATCAATCTCTTAAATTGTACTCGAAACTATGGAGAAAAGGATTATCTTACAAGAGGATAAGGCTTATTTGTGTTTTGTATTGGTTAAGGGATTAATTGGGTAACTAATTGCAGGAGAAGACCAAAGTTTCAGTGACAAGATCTTCTATGGTTTCGAACCTCATTAGGACATCAATCATTGGTTTATTGGTCTTGTATTAGTGATGGTTTATTGGCACTTTTTATGAGATTTAGTTGGGTTTGTTTGAATATTTGAGGCAACATTTTCTTCTTCAATTTCAACCCTCCTTATGGCACCCCTCTATACATAACATGACAAATTTGTTTGATTTGATTAGGGCTCCCAAGAATCCCTTCATCTAGCAATTTTAAAAAATAAAAGAGCACTCACTAGGCTACTATCCTTAAGGTTTCACTCTATGCATAAAGATTCATCTCTACATTTCCTCAAGACAATAATAAGGGCATTCGAAGGCATAATTATATGTTAAGGAAATGGCCTAATCACTCCACATTTGTGGTAGTTTTCTAGGATCTTAGAATGGTGACTTGAGGATTGGTTTAGCCCAGATTAGGGCATTCAACTTGGAGCAAACACTACATGTAGCAAAGGTTGATCTCTCTTTGTTATAGAATTTCTTGGTCTCTCGGCCTTAGTTCTGGAAAAAAAAAAGCTTTGAAGGGTTCATTGATTCTTTTAAAGGCTGAAATATATTTTTTTTCTTAGCTTGACCTCTTGTCTCCAGATCAGTAAAGTGTTCTTTGACCATCCAGTATACTCTTGAAGAAGATCATGGGTTGATCAAAGATTCTCATTTATCCTTTTATGCAATGTATTTTTATTGATTCTTGTTGTGCAATTTTTGGTGCTTAATGTTACATATATGTGGTTTCAATTAAGGCCTGTTTTGAAAATCTTGGCCTAGGTTTTCCCCATAAGATCAATTTCAACCTTATCTTAGAGTTGCAGTGACATGTTTCAGGTCTACGTGTCCTCAATTCAAATACTCATTTTTTATGATTGTTGGAAGGAAGTGAATCCAATCTTACATAGTAGTAGAACCTTGTATAGTTGATCAGTGCTTAAGAAAACACTGGTGTTTGCAGACATCCCTATGGCTTGGGTTGATATTAATAGTTGGCATCATAAAAAACATTTGGATTAAGGCCTGATCAAACTGAATTTTGTGGAATTTAAAGAAGCAACTCTACAACAGATTTTATTGAAACATTATAGGCCTTAGTCTGTATATCTAAGCAAGGAATTTCACAAGGAGATTAGTATTTTGTTGCCTTAGCAATTTCAACAAGGACAACAATGCATTATATGATTGATGTATTATATTTGCAATAATTTGGGAAATATGAATAGATGGTAGTCAAGGTCTCATTACAAAGCATTAAAAGTGTCTAGCTGAAAGGCATTCATTTCAGCAAGAAAGAATATAGCAAGTTTGTTTATTATCAACTGCATAAAAATATCTAAGAAGGCATCTAGGTAGTATTTGTCAGTAAAGGCGCTTTTTGCAGCAATCTATATCAAAGGTTTCTACACTTAGTAGCCTTACTAATTTCAAAAATAGTCAGTTCATGAAGATTTAGTATCTCATCACCTCTTTGTAACAATATGGGTTCAATTTTGGCTTTAAGGATCTTTATAGTCAGTATTCAATTTTCATCATTGTCTCTCTACAATCGAAGTATGTTTTCAATTAGGGTTTTGTGATTTAGTTAAAAGGGCCTCGTTGTTTGATAATCATCTAAAGGGTATTGGAAAAAAGGGTTTCATAGTTGAAGTATCATTTATGGTAAGTGGGTCCTTTTCCCTGGCAATAGAGCCCTCAAATAATTTAAAAATTATACTCATTGTAAGTGGGTCATTATCCCTAGTATAGGAGCCCACAATTGTTGTCAATTTCATTATCATTTTTCAGGGTGGTTGGGTGGTGTTAGCCTGGTGTTTGAAGTCACCTTCAGGTTGGAGCCTGAAAAATCTTCAGGGTGGTAGGGTGGTGCTAGGGAAAGATTAGGCTTGCAAGGGTGTTGGAGCATCCTTTCAACATTGAATGATATAACTAGGGTGTATAAGTATCCTTCAAGTTGAAACTAAAAAATTGAATGCTTTTCTATAATACTAGGGAGTTGGGGCTTCCATTTTCAGTTGGAACTGAATCATTTGATTTACTCAAAAAATTATTAGAAAAGCATTTGATGGTTTTTTCCCTATAGGGATTTCCATCTAAAATTATTGTGTCTACTATCTATTTCTTATTTATGCTTTGGATTGATGCTAAAGATTAATTAATGCTCTAAAAATATTAATAAGTTACTAATTGGTAGGAAATATTGATTCACACCCCTCCCAGTATTTCCAACAAATAACAGGTACATTGAAGAATTTGTCAAGGCGATGATGCATTACCAAGATTTTCCATTGTTCTTATGGGGAGAAGCATCGTTGACTGTCGTATATTTTAGAACGTAAATACTCATTGTATTATGGAAGGTATTACTCCTAAAAAAATGATTCTCTAGAAAAAAGCTTGAGGTAGGGTACATGAGGATCTTTCGTTGTCCTGTCTATATCCATGTTCCTAAGGATAAGAGGAACAAGCTTGAGCCCTCAAGGAAGAAAGAAATATTTGTTGGTTATAGTGAATCATCTAAGGCCTTTAAATTCTACATTCCAAAGCGACGACAGATTTAGGTCAATTGTGATGCCACTTTTGATGAGAACGCGGCATATTGTAAGTCTAAGGAAGTTTCCATGTATTCCCTTGATGAGGTAAAGCATGAAAATGAGCATTCTAGTTATACCAAAATTCCTGTAGAGAAAGAAAGGCCTTATGAATGAGTGAAACTAATTTTTGTTCCATAGATTAGAAAAGACCAAAATGGCTTAAATTTATATTGGAAGAAGTAGAAGGACATGCAACTCCTGAAGGCATATCCTGAAAAATTAAGAAACCTAAGAATTTCTCTAGCTATGTAGCTCTCATGAATAACCCAATTGATGCATAACCTTCCACTTATTAAGAAGTAGCCAATAAATAAGTATGGAAGGAAGCTATGAATGAAAAATATCTATTGATCATGAAGAATGATGTCTGTGAAATTGTGCCAAGCCCTGAAGGAAAATCAATGGTGATTTCTAAGTGGATTTGAAATATTAAGAATGTAGCAGATCGAAGTATTGACAATTACAAGGTGTGGTTTGATGTTAGAGGGCTCTCCTAGAAAGAGGGAGAAGATTATGAAGAGACCTTTTCTCCAATTTCCAGGTACACCTCCATTAGATCCATAATTTCTCTTGTAGCTTCGTTGGGATGGAATCTACATCAGATGGGTGTGAAGACTTCTTTCCTCAATGGTGTGATTGAGGAAGAGGTGTAGATTGAGGAACCTTAAGGCTTTGATGTGAATAGAATAAAGTCTCGTGTTTTTAGGTTGAATAAGTTCTTGTATGGACTCAAATAAGCTCCAACAGCTTGGTATGATCATATTTACAACTATCTGATGAGATTGGGATTCACCAGGAGTGAAGCTAACTGGAACCTTTATTTTAAGGTTTTGAAGAATGCACTTGTGATCTTATTTTTATATGTTGATGATTTGTTTATGACAGGTGTTGAGCCTCTTATCATTCAATGTAAGAAGAAGTTGGCTTCTGAATTTGATATGAATGATATTGGGTTTATGCATTATTACTTGAGACCGAAAATATGGCAAAAACCTGGTGAAGTATTCCTTGGTCAAGGCAAGTATGTGATTGAGATCCTTCAAAAGTTTGGAATGATGAATTGTAAATCCATGGCCACTCCCATGGTGACAAACTTTAAGAAGTTAAGAGGCTTTGAATTTAGTCTGGTAGATCCATCTATGTACCGATGGTTGATTGGTTCACTGATGTATTTGGTTAACACTAGGCCGAAAATCTTCTTTGTTGTGAACATCTTGAGTCAGTTCCAAGTAGAACCGAGACATGAGAATTGGATTGCAAAAAATCACATTCTGAGATATCTACATGGTATTGTTAACTATGGCTTAAGATATGTTGCAAGCAAGGATGTACAAATTCGGGGATATATAAATATAGATTGGGATAAAATTTTTGAGGATAGGAAAAGTACGTCGGGAGTATGCTTTAGTCTGGGCTCTGTTGTGATATATTGGATGAGTAGGAAGCATAGGTTGGTTGAACTGAAAACTATAGAAGCAAAGTACATTGTCGCTAATGAGGCTTGTACCGAAGCAGTATGGCTCCAGAATTTGTTTATAGGACTATTTGACCAAGAGTTGGAACTAATGGTGATACACTATGATAATCAAAGCTGTGTGAAGCTTTTAGAGAATATTTTGTTCCATGACAGGTTGAGTTAGATTCAAATCAAATACCGCTACATCTGTGACATGGTGCGGAGGAGAGCAGTGAGGCTCGAGTAAATTTCCATTGATGAGAAAAAAATTGACATTTTGACGAAGTCATTACCTCAGGATTAGTTAGTGTAATTCAGAGACAAGATGGGGCTTGTGGAGATTACCCCTCTTGTTGAGAGAGAGTCTTGATATGAGACCAACATGGATTCATATTATCCCGGAAGGGAAGAATGGAACGAGAGGCCCAAAGTGCTCCATAGGTACGATTGAGTGAGCGAATATTGGTGAGGAGACCCAATCACTCCCAGGGAGAGGGTTGAGTGGGGTATGTTAGTATCAAGATCCGATCACTCCCAGGAGAAGTTTGAGTGAGGTATTTCAACATCAAGGCCCCAAAGTTCTCCCTAGGAGGGGTGAGGAATATACTCCCTAAGATGGGAGAGGAAGTGCCTCGTAGGAGGGTTGAGTGAACACTCATTGGGAGGGTTGAGCGAGTAATCACTAGGTGGGCTGAGTGAGTTCCTCCTAGTACTCCCTAGGAGGGTTGTGTTTCAACATTAGGACCGATCACTCTGGAGGAGTGAGTACTGGTAAGTTGATGGTGAGCCATGGGTTTGGTACCACCCTAGATATGGCTACTAGTGGATGCTAATGGTAGAGTGCTAATATTGATGACGATTTGTGATAACCCTTTCTTAGAGAAAAATGTCAACTTGAGAACATCTATGACAATGATTATGAATACCTCCCTAGTTAAGATGGAGCGTTTATTTTTTTACTATGGTTGGTATTCATAATGTGTATTTGGTCACATGATGTACTTGTATTTATTATTGTAAAGCATATTTTAAATGATAGATTCAAATGAAATGTTATCTTGAGTCAAAGTCCAATTGTGACTTTTTAAAGAAGAAATTTTGAATTTTTAAATTGTAATTTTTGGCTCCAAAAGTTGTCAAGTCAACCTCCCTCCAATTCAAGTCATCCCTGGCAGAAGGGACACCCATTCGACCAAGAAAAATCACTACATAAAGGAAGTTCGACCTCCTCCACTTGAGAAATTGACATATCTCTCTCAAGATAGTTTATGGGCAAGCAAGCAAAGGAAAAGAAGGAAGAATATGATCATAAAGAAGAAGAAAAATTGGCTCCCATTCTCTTCCTCATAAACTCGAATGTGTGGACATAGTCTCTCTCTCTCTTAGTTCACAATTTTTGTGGGCATTCTGTTGTAGGGAGGTGAAATACTGGGCAATTGCAGGGGCCAAAATTCTAGGACAATTAGCAACTACAAGAGGGCTGAAATTTCTGGGTCAAATAAACCAAAGCGAATTTATGGATTAGATTTGGAGGCTTGACTTGGAGGGGAAGACCAAGTTTGACCATAGGTCTAGGTGTGTCTATTGTTGAACAAAAGAATTTCTCTATTGAAAATGTTGTTAGGTTTTTCCCCTTGGTGGGTTTTCCCAGGGTAAATATTGTCTCTTCATTGTGCATTGTGATCTTTATTGTTATGTTGTGAATCAATATTTATTTCAATTATTATTATTATTAGTCTTTCAGAGCATTAGTTAATATTAAGTTATTATCACTATTTGCACAATGATAGAAGTAAACAAAAGGAACACAAATGCACACAGTTTTTAAGGTGGAAACCCTCTCCGGGACAAAAACCACCTGAATTCTTTTCTAATAATTCTTTAATATTCAACTCCAATTGAATGTAAATCTCCAACTTCCTAGAATCTAGAAAATCATTCTTCTCCAGCTCCCACTGGATGGATGCTCCAATGCCCAAGATTCTTTAGTAGCCAACTGAACGGATGCCCCAACACCCAATGAGCTACAACTCACCCTAGAAACACCCTACCACCCTGAATTTTTCATGGGCTTGATCCTATTGGTGACTTCATGCACCAGCCTAGCACCACCCTACCACCCTATAGAAGAATAAAACAAGAATGGACTCCCATACCAGGGAAAATGGTTGACTTTACAATGATATAGAACGATGTAGAAGAAGAAGACACACTAGACCATAACCCCAAATATGACACAACCACCTAATTATGATCCTAGACCTCCTAACACTTCCTCTTCAACTCTTGGTAGATAAACACTTATACAATTTTTACAATGATGCATTTACAATGACTTAGTACAATGATACCTTTACAATGACTGTATGCAATGCTGAGGACTTCATGTGGTGAAATTCTTGCTACTCTTCTACACCTTGATTGTTTCTTTTGTCATGCTACACTCTATTGCACCTTTCTTTGCTTTGCTGCCCTATAAAGTCTGGTCCTTTGCAGAAATTGACAACACATGATCTAGCTTTTTCTTGACTTCTAGGAGCTTGATATTGAATCTGGTGTATCTATGTTATTTCAGATCTTCAATATGTGATTTTCAGTCCTATAGTATTCCTCTAATTCTTGTTTAAAATTTCATAGGTCTGACCCAATTTGGATTTTTCAAGAGAGAGTTATGCCCAATCTCTCACAATGCCCTAATTATGGACTAGTTCAGTAGACCGAACTTGTAGGGTGTACCACGTGTCAATGTTTCTTCATTCGAATTTGAACTTGATACGAAGAAAACTTCAGTCCATGCAATATCTTCCAATTTTTACAGAATTCCAATCCGATACTCAGAGAGAGAGTTATGACGATTCTCCCATGATCACTTCTTTTATATGAAGTTCAGGAGCCTGCAATAACACTGACTTCCACATATCATATCTCCGAAAATATTGTGCACCTAGATATGAATTTTTTACAGGAGCTTCCTCATGGTTTCAGATTTTCCTCATAAAAATTTATAGCGCAAATTCCACAATGACCTGTTTTAGGTAGCGAAATCCCTGCATGAGGAGGATATGAGGATCACAATTTATATAAATTCTTAGGTTGAGACGAACTTCAACAAATGAAAGTGGGAGACATTTTAGGAGCTTAAAAATTATTAATTATTGACTTTTAAATGACCCATGCCACAACCCCATGGGGTTTTAGCCCACTAACTAGGGTTGCAAACTTCAAACATGAATATCTCTCAAACCATGAAGAATTACGTCGCGTGCCATATATCAATGGAAACTTCTCGACAACTAGAAACCATCAAAAACATTATTGACCTAGAATATAGTAATTTGATAGGTCAAAATTCCCATGCAATATTGGGGTAGCTCCTGGTGCGGCTTGGGTTGACATCAATGACAACCACTGATCAACAATCCCCCCCTTTGGCATTGATGGCAACACAAGTACTCCCCCTGTGATCATGACACCTCTTCCTACAACATTCTCTCCCCCTTTGACATCAGTGGAAAAGGGTAACTCCCCCTGACACACAACAATCTTGTGAACCTATACACACTTCCACTCCCCCTTTATTTTATGAATAAGGAAAATCAAATGAGAACTTGGGGGAATCCCAAGCTTCTGGCGAAGATATTAAAATCCTTCATGATTACTCTTATGATAATCAATGCTTCCTGCCTAATATGAATCTGTAAAGGCTTGAATAATGATATTGTTACCCTCGAGATACCACAAGCCATATGATCATGTTGTTCCCTTTAGACATCGAAGAATTATTTTGATGGAAATAATATGTGATTCTTTTGGTGCTGCTTGGAATCTTGCTACTTGTCCAACTCCTTACATAACATCTGGCTAGGAGATTGTTACATATAGAAGACTACCAATCATAGATCTGTACAACCTTTGATACACATCCTTAGATGAGTCGTTTATGATCAATTTGCAACCTGTTACCATCGGAGTAAGGATAGGTTTGCAATCTTCCATTTTTAATTCTTTGAACATTTCCTTGATGTACTTGGCTTGACAGATAAATATTCCTTTCTCTTGCTGAGATATTTGAAGCCCTAAGAAGTATGTCAGCTCACCAAGTAAAGACATCTCGAACTCACTTTGCATCATTTTAGAAAATTTCTTACTTAGTCGATCATCATTGCTACCAAATATTATATCATCCTCTTTAGCTACTAGATGTACTTTATTTTCTTCATCCAGAACATATATGTCATTTGGAGCTCGACTTGCTGTAGCCACAATTTTACTGTACCTTCCTTTACTGATTTCACATTTTGTGGAGTTGAATAGTATTGTGTGTCCTTTATCACACATTTGTCCAACACGGAGTAGATTGTGGTTCATGTTTTCAACCAATAGAACATTCTTGGCTAGAGCATATTTGCTTCCGAGAGTAAAGGCACCTGATCCTATAACATTTGAAGATCCATCATTTCCAAAGGACACGGTTATAGCCTTCTTCTCTTTCAGAGATACAAATTTATTTTTATCTTCAGTCATATGCGTTGAGAACCCACTATCAACATACCACACATATTTTTTTTTTTAAGCCTTGAGAGCGAGAGCACAATTATTAGTCTTCTTCTTTTTCCATGTTCATTCGTTCTGTGGCTTCGAAGATTCTTATGGAATATTTTCAAGTCTACAGTCTCTGGCTATGTGTCCAAACTTTCGACATTTGTAACATTCAATATTATTTCTTAAATGTTCAAATATATTTATGTTTCATTGAGCCCTCAGAGGTTCATATTTGATAGATCTCCTGGAATTGTATTGCTTCCTAGGGTACATGCGACATTCTACAGCTTTATGACCAAATTTTCCACATGAATAACAATAGCCATAAAAAATATGTTGGTACCTGGATGGAAATATTCGTCGAGGAATTGTCTTCCAAAGTTGTTATTGTGAATCTTTTCTAATGAAGTCTACATGAATGTCATATCTCATAGGTTCATTGTATTTTGTTGTAGAAGGTCGTGCTTCTTCTTCTTTGTAACCAAGGCCAGTTCTATCGTTGTAAGATTGTTGATTGTTGATGAGTTCTTCCAATGCCCTTGAGCTGTTGGCATAGTTTTGGAAAGTTTTTCCCTTCTTCAATTCCTTACGCATCGAGACTACTTCGGCTTCTAATTCTTCCCTTTCTTTGTTTCTTTCTTCCAACTTCTTTTGAAGTGACTCTTCAATGCATTTGTGTTCTTCAACTTCAATTTTGAGACCTTGAACTTGTTGTTCAAGAGTATTTGAATTAATCTTCTCAACCTTGAGCTCTTTTATAAGCTTCATTGCCTCCTTAGAAAATTATTCTATGGTCAACCCTTCTTCTTCATTGTTTGATACCTCTTGTTTATTGTGCTTGGCCATAAACAATACTCTCTCATTGGCTTCTTCTTTGCTGTCATTTCCTTCATCGGATGATGATCTATCTTCTTTAGAGAGAAAGTTCCTTTTGAATCCTTTCTTTTTCTTTGCTTGTTGAATTTCTTAAATACTTCCTTTTCTTTTGATTTTCCATCACTTCTGTTTGTACATTTTGCTGCGAAATGCCCAACCTCACCACAACCAAAACATATCAATGGAAGTTTACCTCTGAATTTTCCCTTACCAATTTTTAGTTTTCTCGTAAAGTAAGCATATTCTTCATCTAAAAGACCTTCTTCATCATCTCATTTTTCTTCACACTTGCATGTATTTTCAATTGAAGGTTTTTTGTCCTTATTGGTTTTCTTAGATGCAACGAACACAATTTCTATATGTGAATTACCCGCTTCTTCATCAAGTCTCATTTCATATTCTATGAGAACTCCATGTAATTCCTCTTTACTGAGTTTGTCCATATTTTCACTGTATTTTAAGACTAATACCTTTGGGTTGAATCTCCCTGGTAACATTCTAAGAATCTTTCATATAATAGTCTTCTTGTCAACTGGCTCTCACAATCCTTCCAGAGTGTTGGTTATTTCATCAATGTATTGGAAGTATGCAACAATGTTGCCATATTCTTTCATTTTGAGTTGTTCAAATTTTTCTCTATAGATTTGAAGCTTTTCTTCTTTGACATTTGAGTCACCTGCATATATATTCTCAATATTTTCCCATACATTTTTGGCGGTTTTACAACCCAACACCTTATGATAAGCAGATTCATTAAGTCCACTGATAATAATATTCTTTGATTTTGCATCATTTACCAAATTCTTCTTACCTTGTTCATCCGTGGTTGGTGCAAAGCAATTTTGAACAGTGTCCCATACTTCATAACTTTGCGCCAATGGATAGACCTCCATTCTTCCTTTCCAGTGCATAATTATTTTCATTGAAAAAGAGTACACCATTCTTGGTATGCTTTGTTAGTACCCAAATCCACCTTAGGCTGAAGTAAGGAAGAAAAAGGACAACACCAAACCACACTCAGCCTCGTAGCTAGCCCTACGAGGACAGGAGAGGGCTCTCTCCGGGTCAATCTCAATGAAAATATTCAAAGGGGCTTGAGATGACTAAAACAACAACTGATCTTAGGCTAGATAAACAAATAGGAGGGTTTGATTTTGGTTTTTTTTTGGGATTTTGTTGGAAAAAGGGGAAAGACAATTTCGGGCTTGGGGATGAGGCCAAATTCTTGCAGAGTTCAAGTTGGGGCGAGGTAGGCAGCGACTTTGATGTCTGAGATCAAATGAATGGATTGAAAAGACTGTTGAGGAGATGAAGAGGGCAAGAGAGTGTAAGGATCCTCTTCAAACTGATGAAAAACATATAAAACTAAACAAAAGTCTAAGGCAGAGCACCAGCAAATCAATGAATTCTACCTCAGTTACTCATTTGTTTAATTCAGAAGCAAAGAGAAGGGAAATGGAATACATATAACATTAATGAAACTTAAAATAACATGAGAAGAACATCATCAAAACTCAGAAGCCACAAGGATCCCAACAAGTGCTACAAAACTCGGGTCTTTCCTTTGCCAAAAACTGAAAATGGATATACAATGGAGTGCCAAACTTTTCCCAAGAGTCCAACCTGTTCCACCTTTAAAAATGACTCAGAAAATACATGATATAGACCAGCCAAACCCATTCCCATGCCTCTAGGGGTCGATCTCATCCTTCTAGGAGCTGTTTCAACCAATTATAAACATGGAACTGAAATCTAGGCAACCAAACAACTTGCCTCTATAAGGAAGGAAACTGATTCATTCATTTAATTTTCACTTTTTAGTGAATGAATCCTCTAGAAAAAGTAAATATATTCCAAAATTACATCATGGTTACCAAATTACATCATGATAGATCAATCATCACATCAAAAAGTAAAACTAGTCAAAACTGGTTGAATTTCTGAGCTGAAGAGTGAAAATGAGGCAAATTTTCTCTATGTGCCGCGCCAATTTGAGCCTGTTTTTGGGGCACTTCCTGAAGTCCAAATTGAGCTCATGATAGCTCCTTGGAAAGCCCTAGATGTTTGCTATCCAACCCAAGTGGAATTTGTCAATTTGGATGTCATTTACCCTCCAAAACTGCAATCTCCCAGGACTGGTTCCTGCTGGTGCAAAAAGTGGCAGAAAGGCCATTTTTGGAGTGTTTTTGACCTTTAAGACCACACAGAACTTCATGAAATCTCTCAGCCATTCCTGAGCATGCATAATTTACCATAAAAAACCCAAAAATATCAATTTTTCCTCCAGAAGATGTCCCAATCATAAGCACGCGTCGGGTGGCGCGACGCGTTGGGCAGAAAAACCTGTTTTGCAACCAAAATTTCAAAAATGACAAAACTTACTCCAAATTTGCTAAAACTTGGAGTGAAGGACCCTCATCAAGTACTATGCTCAGTCAAGGAAGCGTCCGCCAAGATTTGGAATCTAACATGCATTTTTTGCCTCCTCGATGCCTTCTTGGTGCATGCAGTTTAGTGATGCAATTACTGTCTTGGTCATATGATGAATCTGTCTCTGTCATGGTGTTGAAACTTTATGCCAATGATATGTTTATCTTGTTGAAAATGAGAAATTGATACCTTTGTCTCTAATTTCCAAGTGTATGTTGATTTGTATGAAATGAGAATTTGGTGCCTTTTGTTTCAATTATCAAAATATGCCAAATGGAAAGGATTGTGATAAATAGGACTATAGTGGACTGTGGGAAAAAGGGACAGTGGGTATAGTGGTTCAGTCAAGTGAATTTAAAATGTAGGACAACCACTTAATATGTTTGAGATATGGGATTTGGGGATTTTTGTAAATGACATGGGAGATGGTAAGGTTTAGGGATAGGATAATGAGATTTTAGGAATAAGTGATATGAGTAATTTTATAAGGGAATTAGGGAAGGGATATGGGTGATAGTGTTATAGTGAAGAGGAAAGGAACGAACAAGGTGGAGGGAAAAAAGAAGTATTTGGCACTAAAGTTGTTTTAAAACACCAATACACAACCCTAAAGAGAAATTTTTCACCAAATGATAGGGTATATGTTTTCACCACTCAAATTCTTATAACCAATCTTAAAACAACTCCAAACACCGATCAAAGGCAACTTATAAGATGATTTGACTTACACGGAGCATAGGAGATTGAGTTGTTTTGAATTTTTGAGGAAAAATAGTGAAAATCAGCTTGGAGGCTCCGTGCGCCGCACCCCAGCCCAACACGCTGCGCAGGCTGGATGCGCCGCGCCAGTGTAATTTTACACTGCAGAAAATTGTTCTATGCGCCGCGCCTTCTCCCAATGCGCCGCTATAAATAGTGCATTTTGCATGAGGCTTTTGGAGGCCTTCCCGGTGTCCAAATTGGGCGCATGATAGCTCGTTGGAAATATATTTGAGTCTAATTTCCAACCCAAGTGTAATTTTTTAATTTGGAGTTCATTTGCCTTGTAAAAAATCAAATATCCCAAGACTGGTAAAAATGAGCAAAATGAGGCTGCCTCAAAACAGAGTGCTGTTGCAGTCAACTTTTGAAGGTCTTCCTCAACTCCAAATTAAGCTCATGATAGCTCATTGGAAATATATTTGTGTCTAGTTATTATTTGAATCATCAAGGAAGTCATTTGGCCAACCATGCTAGGAGAAAGCTTGATTTTCCCAAGGTCACTTTAGAGGTGCATCAATTCTCCCGAGGCGATTGTATTTTTGACATTTCTCTAAAACCGTGACACCTGTGTAAACAGTGAAGGAGGTTTTTACTCCTTGGCCTATTTTGGACAAAAAAATCTCTCAGTTTTCCCAAATTCATCTTTTATTGCTCAGAAACATCATTGGAGTAAAACCTATCCCGATGGGTGGAACAAGGGATTTGTCGAAATGAATCGAAATGAAGGGGATAAGGGGCTTATAAATTCTTGAGAAAATTTTTGGAAGTAGGGAGGGATGTTAGGAAGTAGGGGAAAGTGGAATTTCAGAGGTTGAGTGAGGGGAAGGGGTCCAAAAGGGCAAAACACAGGCCTAGCCTAGAAAATTGCCAAGTTGTGGCAAGAAACTAGGGTTTGTGCGAAAATGAGGAATTTGGGGGATCTCAGTGATGGGAAGTGTTTAATAAGGTATATTAAGGATAGGGGAAGGTGTGTGAACATCAGGATACAAGTTTTGATGATGATTTTACCATCCAAGAGAAATTACTTCCAAAACCCTAGTAGAGGGGAATGAACCTTACCTAGGCACAACTGAAGCATGAACAAGGTGTAAAATGACCCTTTGGAATCTGGCATGATGATGAAAACCCTATGAATGATGGTACACTCAGCTGAATGGTGACATGGACCGACATTTGGACAACTCTGGAAGGAGTGAAAGCAAACCCTAGACCTAGTACTTAGTGAGCAAATTTTTCTTGAAGGCTCACTGAAATGACAAAATTTGACCCTGACACCTCAAAATCACTTTGTAAGAGCATGTTTAATCACTGGAGGAAGGCTGAAAATACTGAAACTAACATTGGCTCCAATGGGGATGGTAGCTCCTTGGAGGTGCTAAGAACTACAGATCTTTGGGAGAGCAGACCAGTGCCTTATCCATTGGGCAATGAAGTCAATAACTACAAACCCAAAACGAACTCATACCAATCCAAAAACATATACATACTGCAAACTGTACATAAAAAAATACCGGAAACTGAAATTTTGCCTTTGGCAGCTTATTTATTTACAAATCTCCCCTACTTTGCTGCAAAACCAATAGATCAAGTAACGATGTAATGCCAGATCAACCAATCAAGTAACTGTGACAAGGATGCTGCTTGAGAGTGCTTCAACCGGGACACAGATGTAAATGCTGACAGCCATACACACACATAACGAGTCTGGTTATGTAAAAGACAATTTGATCTATCATTCAAACTGAAAAACATTTCCATGTATGTTGCAATAGGATCGCAAAAGCCAGACTTTGTTTGCTGCCCCAACTCCGCAATACATACTTCTAGCTGCACACTGTCAATGCAAACATCCACGGGCATCTCTATTGTTTCTTGTTTTGAAGGAGGGAGATTTTCCAAGAACTTTTTGGGATCTCAGAATTCATATGATTGGATCTGATCGTTTAAATACTGAATCTCCTTCTCAAATCTTTCAAAAACTAACTCGTAGAAACCAGTGTTAGCTTCAGGAGGAAACTTTGGAGATTTCAAAAATCCTTCATCAATTTCAATATCCACTAACTCATCTCTAACTTCTTTTACAACTTCACAAAGTGCAGGGTTTGCCACATACCCTACCATTGCATGAATGGATCAGTGAGCACTAAAATCTCTGGATTGAGTTGGAGTCGCCAGGTGAATGATTTCAGCCTTGCGGTGTCTGATAGTTGTCCACCATCAACGATCAGATCTGAACTTGATACATGTACTGGGGCAAGATAATCTACAAGTCGAGTGTCACATTCACAAGCTAGACCAAAGATTGATTGAAGCAACATTTATCTACTTCTGCTAATGCAAAGAAAAAGCGTTTCGAAGGCTATCTGGCATAACTTCAGGCTCCGTCTGTATCTTATGAAACAAATAACACCAACAAGAAAACCATTTTCTTCCCCAGTATGGTCGCCACTATGTTAGTACCCAAATCCACCTTAGGCTGAAGTAAGGCAGAAAAAGGACAACACCAAACCACGCTCAGCCTCGTAGATAGCCCTACGAGGACAAGAGAGGGCTCTCTCCGGGTCAATATCAATGAAAATATTCAAAGGGGCTTGAGATGACTAAAAAAAAAATTGATATTAGGCTAGATAAACAAATAGGAGGGTTTGATTTTGGTTTTTTTTGGGATTTTGTTGGAAAAAGGGGAAAGACAATTTCGGGCTTGGGGATGAGGCCAAATTATTGTAGAGTTCAAGTTGGGGCGAGGTAGGCAGCAGCTTTGATGTCTGAGATCAAATGAATGGATTTAAAAGACTGCTGAGGAGCTGAAGAGGGAAAGAGAGTGCAAGGATCCTCTTCAAACTAACGAAAAACATATAAAACTAAACAAAAGTCTAAGGCAGAGCACCAACAAATCAATGAATTCTACCTCAGTTACTCATTTGTTTAATTCAGAAGAAAAGAGAAGGGAAATGGCATACATATAACATTAATGAAACTTACAATAACATGAGAAGAACATCATCAAAACTCAGAAGCCACAAGGATCCCAACAAGTGCTGCAAAACTCTGGTCTTTCCTTTGCCAAAAACTGAAAATGGATATACAATGGAGTGCCAAACTTTTCCCAAGAGTCCAACCTGTTCCACCTTTGAAAATGACTCAGAAAATACATGATATAGACCAGCCCAACCCATTCCCATGCCTCTAGGGGTCGAGCTCATCCTTCTAGGAGTTGTTTCAACCAATTCTAAACATGGAACTGAAATCTAGGCAGCCAAACAACTTGCCTCTATAAGGAAGGAAACTGATTCATTCATTTAATTTTCACTTTTTAGTGAATGAATCCTCTAGAAAAAGTAAATATATGCCAAAATTACATCATGGTTACCAAATTACATCATGATAGATCAATCATCACATCAAAAAGTAAAACTAGTCAAAACTGGGCGAATTTCTGAGCTGAAGAGTGAAAATGAGGCAAATTTTCTCTATGCGCCGCGCCACTTTGAGCCTGTTTTTGGGGCACTTCCTGAAGTCCAAATTGAGATCATGATAGCTTTTTGGAAAGCCCTAGATGTATGCTATCCAACCCAAGTGGAATTTTGCAATTTTGATGTCATTTTCCCCTCCAAAACTGCAATCTCCCAGGACTGGTTCCTGCTGGTGCAAAAAGTGGCAGAAAGGTCATTTTTGGAGTGTTTTTGACCTTTAAGACCACCCAGAACTTCATGAAATCTCTCAGCCATTCCCGAGCATGCATAATTTACCATAAAAAACTCAAAAATATCAAGTTTTCCTCCAGAAGATGTCCCAATCATAAGCGCGTGTCGGGTTGCGCGACGCGTTGGGCAGAAAAACCCGTTTTGCAACCAAAATTTCAAAAATGACAAAATTTACTCCAAATTTGCTAAACTTGGAGTGAAGGACCCTCATCAAGTACTATGCTCAGTCAAGGAAGCTTACACCAAGATTTGGAATCTAACATGCCTTTTTTGCCTCCTCGATGCCTTCTTGGTGCATGCAGTTCAGTGATGCAATTACTGTCTTGGTCATATGATGAATCTGTCTCTGTCATGGTGTTGAAACTTTATGCCAATGATATGTTTATCTTGTTGAAAATGAGAAATTGATACCAATTTCTCTAATTTCCAAGTGTATTTTGATTTGTATGAAATGAGAATTTGGTGCCTTTTGTTTCAATTATCAAAATATGCCAAATGGAAATGATTGTGATAAATAGGGGTATAGTGGACTGTGGGAAAAAGGGACAGTGGATATAGTGGTTCAGTCAAGTGAATTTAAAATGTAGGACAACCACTTAATATGTTTGAAATATGGGATTTGGGGATTTTTTTAAATGACACGGGAGATGGTAAGGTTTAGGGATAGGATAATGAGATTTTAGGAATAAGTGATATGAGTAATTTTATAAGGGAATTAGGGAAGGGATATGGGTGATAGTGTTATAGTGAAGAGGAAAGGAACGAACAAGGTGGAGGGAAAAAATAAGTCTTTGGCACTAAATTTGTTTTAAAACACCAATACACAACCCTAAAGAGAAATTTTTCACCAAATGATAGGGTATATGTTTTCACCACTCAAATTCTTATAAACAATCTTAAAACAACTCCAAACACCGATCAAAGGAAACTTATAAGATGATTTGACTTACACGGAGCATAGGAGATTGAGTTGTTTTGAATTTTTGAGGAAAAACAGTGAAAATCAGCTTGGAGGCTCTGTGCGCCGCGCCCCAGCCCAACGCGTTGCGCAGGCTGGATGCGCCGCGCCAGTGTAATTTTACACTGCAGAAAATTGTTCTATGCGCCGCACACACCATGTGCGCCGTGCCATAAATAGTGCATTTTGCAGGAGGCTTTTGGAGGCCTTCCCGGTGTCCAAATTGGGCGCATGATAGCTCATTGGAAATATCTTTGAGTCTACTTTCCAACCCCAGTGGAATGTTTTAATTGGGAGTTCATTTGCCTTGTCAAAAATCAAATATCCCAAGACTGGTAAAAATGAGCAAAATGAGGCTGCCTCAAGGCAGAGTGCTGTTGCAGTAAACTTTTGGAGGTCATCCTCAACTCCAAATTTAGCTCATGATAGCTCCTTGGAAATATATTTGTGTCTATTTATTATTTGAATCATCAATAAAGTCATTTGGCCAACCATGCTAGGAGAAATCTTGATTTTCCCAAGGTCACTTCAGAGGTGCATCAATTCTCCCGAGGCGATTTTAGTTTTGACATTTCTCTAAAACCATGACACATGTGTAAAAAGTGAAGGAGGTTTTTATTCCTTGGCCTAGTTTGGACAAACACCTCTCTCATTTTTCCCAAATTCATCTTTTATTGCTCAGAAACAGCATTGGAGTAAAACCTATCCCGATGGGTGGAACAAGGGATTTGTCGAAATGAATCGAAATGAAGGGGATAAGGGGCTTCTAAATTCTTGAGAAAATTTTTGGAAGTAGGGAGGGATGTTAGGAAGTAGGGGAAAGTGGAATTTTAGAGATTGAGTGAGGGGAAGGGGTCCAAAAGGGCAAAACACAGGCCTAGCCTAGAAAATTGCCAAGTTTTGGCAAGAAACTAGGGTTTGTGCGAAAATGAGGAATTTGGGGGATCTAAGTGATGGGAAGTGTTTAATAAGGTATATTAAGGATAGGGGAAGGTGTTTGAACATTAGGATACAAGTTTTGATGATGATTTGACCATCCAAGAGAAATTACTTCCAAAACCCTAGGAGAGGGAAATGAACCTTACCTAGGCACAACTGAAGCATGAACAAGGTGTAAAATGACCCTTTGGAATCTTGCATGATGATGCAAACCCTCTAAATGATGGTACACTAAACTGAATGGTGACATGGACCGACATTTGGACAACTCTAGAAGGAGTGAAAGAAAACCCTAGACCTAGTACTTAGTGAGAAAATTTTTCTTGAAGGCTCACTGAAATGACAAAATTTGACCCTGACACCTCAAAATCACTTTGTAAGAGCATGTTTGATCACTGGAGGAAGGCTGCAAAGACTGACACTAACATGCTCCATGACCTCCTTCCAGCTATTAAACTACTATTGAAGGAACCAAGCTCTGATACCAATTGTTTGAAATACTGAGAGGGGGGCTGAATCAGTATTCCTTTTAATTAGTATTATTATTAATATTTTAGAGCATCAGTTAATATTTATTTATTATCAATTTTTGTACAATGATAGCAGTAAAAAAAAGGAACACAAATGCACAAATTTTTTAAGGTGGAAACCCTCTCTAGGACAAAAACCACCTGAATGATTTTCTAATAATTCTTTAATACTCCAATTGAAATTAAAGCTCCAACTTCCTAGAATCTAGAAAAGCATTCTTCTCTAGCTCCCACTAGATGGTCGCTCTAGCGCCTGAGATTCTTCAGTAGTCAACTAAATGGATGCCCCAATACCCAATGAGCTAGAACTCACCCTAGCACCACCCTACCACCCTAAATTTTTTCACAGGCTTGATCCTATTGGTGACTTCATGCACTAGCCTAGCACCACCTTACCACCCTATAGAAGAATAAAACAAGAATGGACTCCCGTACTAGGGAAAATGGTCCACTTTACAATGATATAGAATGATGTAGAAGAAGAAGACACACTAGACCATAACCCCAACTATGACACAACCACCTAATTATGATCCTATACCTCCCGACACTAGCTCTTCAACTCTTGGCAGATAGACACTTGTACAATTTTTACAATAGTGCATTTACAATGACTTAGTACAATGATACATTTACAATGACTATATGCAATGTTGCCCATTTGAATACTTAATTTGGTGAACTTCTTGCTGCTATTTTGGAGCTTGATTTTTTATTTTTTCATGCTACCCTCTATTTCACCTTGCTCTGCTTTTCTGCCCTAGAAATTATGTTCCTTTGCAGCTCTTGACAACACATGATCTAGCTTTTTCTTGCCTTCTAGGAGCTCGATATTGAATCTGGTGTATATATGTTATTTCAGATCTCCAATATGTGATTTTTGGTCCTATAGTAGTCCTCTGAGTCTTCTTTCCAATTCCATAGTTTTGGCCCAATTTGGATTCTTCAAGAGGGAGTTATGCCCAATCTATCACAATGCCCTAATTATGGACTAGTTCAGTAGAGTGAACTCGTATGGTGTGCCACGTGTCACTATTTCTTCATTCGGCTATGAAATTTGTATAGCGAAAACTATAGTGCATGAGATATCCTTCACTTTTTACATAATTCCAGTCCGATACTCAGAGAGAGAGAGCTATCACATTTTTCCCACGGTCACTTTTTTTAAATGAAGTTCAAGAGCCTGCAAAAACACTGACTTCCACAGATCATATCTCCAAAAATGTTGTGCACCTTGATCTGAAATTTTTATAGGAGATTCCTTAGGGTTTCAGCTTCACCTCATAAAAATTTCAGCTTTTTAAACGTCATAGAGAAAAATGTTATAGCGCAAATTCCATGATGACCTGTTTCAGGTAGCAAAATCCCTGGATGAGGAGGATATGAGGATCACAATTTATATAAAATATTAGGTTGAGAGGGACTTCAACAAGTGAATGTGGGATGGATTTTAGGAGCTTACAAATTATTAATTATTTACTTTTCAATGACCCATGCCACAACCCCATGGGGTTTTAGTCCATTAATTGGGGTTACAAACTTCAAACATGAATATCTCTCAAAACGTGAAGAATTACATGGCGTTCCATATATCAACGGAAACATCTTGATAAGTAGAAACCATAAAAAACATTCTTGATCCAGAATATAGTAATTTGTTAGGTCAAAATTCCCATGCAATATCAAGGTAGCCCCATGTGGTACTTGGGTTGACATCAATGACAGCCACTGATCAACAACATTGGGATCACCTTTGAAGAAACCCTACTTTGAGATTCTGTTGTTGAAGTCCTTATTGATTTGCATCCATGGTCTCTGCCAGGAAATATGAGAAAAAGTTGGAAGGAGCATCCAACTTCAGAGCTTGGAAACTTAGGATTGATCTTATTCTTGCAAAGAACAAGGTTTTGGATATTGTAACTTGTAATAGGAAGATTTTTAGAACCAAAAAATGTTGTAGGAAGGGATAAATTCAAGGAAGATGACATCACTTCCATGAGCCTTATTGTAGACTCCATAAGATATATCTAATTCCCTACATTGCAAAGCTTGATACTTCCAAGAAGATGTATCAATCCCTAACTAATCTATTCACTATAAAGAATATTGGTCAAGCCATGAGTCTAAAGAATGAGATTCATGATGTAAGGATGATAGATGATGTCACCATGACTTCATACATTGAATGGATTTTAAAAATAAATGATCAACTTTAAGAAATTGGAGAAACTATATATGAAAGCGAACTTGTGACTACAACACTCAATGGTCTACCTAGATCATGGGATGAATTTGCAATAGGTATAAGAAGCTGGAAAGAAGCTCCTACATTTGAACAACTATGGACCTCTTTTGTTCAAGAAGAATCAAGTATCATATAAAGAGATAGGAAGGAAGAAGCTACTCAAGCATTTGTGGATCACTTCAAGAAAAATAAAGGAAAGAAGAAGGGTGGTCATTTCAAGAAGGATTGTCTTGAATTGGCTAACAACAAAAAGAAAAAAGGAAAAAAACATGTTGTTGAAGCTAATCTTGAACATGAACTCCAAAATAAGTCCAAAGGAGACAAATATTTCTTCTACTTTTATGCTCTAATAGTTTGTATTGCAGATGATGATGATATGTGGCTAGCAGATGGTGGAGCATGATGGCATATGACTAGAGAACGTGGAAATATTTCTAACATAATTAAAAAGAGGTTGTCCCATAGGGTGGAGCTTGGAGAAAATCACAACTATGCAGTAAATAGAGTTGGAAAGACATCCATAGAACTGGAATATGGTAATAACATGCATCTCAACAATGTTCTATATGTAGCAGGTTTGAAAAAGAATGTTGTCTCTATTTCATGGTTAGAAGCTAAAGGAGATAGAGTAGGTTTTGTGGATGACAAGGTTCTTGTATGGTCCAAGGGTAGTTTAGATGATGCTAGGGATTTTGGGACTTGTGAAGGAAGTTTGTAAGGGATTGTGAGTAAACCAGCTCAAGCCCTAGTTCATGTCGAAATTCATCCAAGTGAGATATGACATAGAAGGTATGAGAATATTCATTATAGAGCATTAAATAAATTGAATCAAATAGTTTCAGACATTCCTAAACTGCAAATAGATCATGAAGGTGCCTGTAAAGTTTTTTCTCTTACGAACAACATCAAAAACCCATTTCCAAGCAGTGACAATAGATCTAAATAAGTCTTGGATTTGATACAATCTGATGTGTGTGGAGCGATTCCTATGAGATCACTTGGAGGTTCATTATATTATGTGAGATTTATTGATTAGTTCTCCCTCAAGACATGGATTTATCTTTTGAAGACCAAGGATGAAGCCTTCACAAGGTTTCAGGAATTGAAAGTTGAAGCTGAAAACTTGATAGGTAAAATGATCAAGATTCTAATATTTGACAATGGAGGAGAATAGACCTTGAAAGAAATTGTATCTTTCTATCAGAAAGCTGGTATTAAGAGGGAGGTGTTTTTTCCCTACAATCCACAATAGAATGGTGTAGTAGAATGAAATAATAGGTCCATTGAAGAACCTATCAAGGTGATGATGCATAACTAATATTTGTCATTTTCTTACGTAGAGAAGAAACATTGATATTCAAAACATAAGTACTCATCGTATTTTATCTGTATTTATGCAGGAACGTAATAAAATATAGAGATAGAAATAAAATAGAGATGCAGTGAAAATAAAACTTCACTTCATTTATATCAAATGACTGAAATATGATTACAAAAATAATAGAAATAAACTAGCTAGGGCACTGGTAGCTTATCTCTAAGAAGAGATGTGGGGGCTACATGCTTCTGAAATGCGTTACAATGAGGCTTGAAGGCCTATTTATTGTTGAGAAACAATGGAAAACCCTAAACATCCAAAAACCTAACCCTAGGAGATGAAGCACCAAAAATATGGGCCCCGTTTGGGTAAATTGGTACATCAACTTCCCGGGGATGTAAATTTGGCATATGATCTCTGTTTGATGGACTCAATACCTCGTTAGAAATATCTATTAGAGGAATACAACTATTGATACGAGAAACATCAATGGAACTTCCATGTTGCTCCCAGTTTTCCCAAAAAACATCGTTTAGGGCCTCAAAACGACTCTGGAAGTTCAGGACCCGAAAAATTACTAAAAATAGTAAGCTATGTTGAAACTAAAAAACATAAAGAACTGGTGGTGGGGCTCCAAATGGAATAGGCGGGTGGCCACCAATATCCACCTAGATCAGTATTATGGAAGGCATGACTCTTGAAGCAGAATTCTCTAGAAATAAGCTATAGGTTGGGCACATGAGGATATTTGGTTTTCTTGTATATAGCATGTTCCTAAAGATAATAGGAACAAGCTTGAGCTCTTAAGGAAGAAATACATATTTTTTGGTTGAAGTGAATTATATAAGGCCTTAGAATTTACATTCCAGAGAAATGACATATTGAGGTCATCTAGGATGTCACTTTTGATGAAAAAGTGGCTAATTGGTAGTACAAGGAAGCTTCCATGAATTCCCTTGATGAGGTAAAGCATGAGGATGAGCATTCGAGTTCTACAGAAAGTCTTGTAGAGCGAGAAGGGCCTCATGAACTAGTGAAACTAATTTTTGTTCCAGAGATTATAAAAAGACCAACATGGCTTAATTTTACATTGGAAGAAGGAGAAGGACATGCAAATCCTGAAGGCACTTCCAAAGAAATTAAGAAACCTAAGAGGTTCTCTAGCTATGAAGCTCTCGTGGCTAACCTGATTGATGAAAAACCTTCCACTTTTGTGAAGGAACCAACCAATAAGTATGGAACAAAGCTATGAATGAAGAATATCAATCGATCATGAAGAATGATGTCTATCAAAATTATTCCAAGACCTGAAGGAAAATCAATGTTGACCTCCAAGTGGATTTACAAGATTAAGCATGTCGCAGACAAAAGTATTGACAAGTATAATCTGTGGTTCATGGCTAGAGGGTTATCCTAGAAAGAGAGAGAAGATTACGAAGAGACGTTTTCTCAAGTTACCAAATACACCTCCATTTGATGCATCATTTATCTTGAAAATTTGTTGGGATGGAATTTAAATTAGATGGAAGTGAAGACTACTTTCCTCAATGGCATGATTGAGGAAGAGGTGTACATAGAGAAACCTCAAGGATTTGAGGTGCATGGAAAGGAGTCTCATGTTTGAAGGTTGAAGAAGTCCTTGTGTGTACTCAAGAAAAATCCAAGAGCTTTTTTATGCTCGTATTGAAAACTATCAATGTAATCATCAACTATTAAGCATCAAAGCCTTTGCACATCACATCTCTTAATCATATTTTTTTATCACATCACTTTAATTGAGTCAACCTTTAAGAAATAATTCACAATCAATCTTAACATCAAGAAACATCAATCAACAATCAACCTTAACATTAAGAAACCCCCTTTTTTGCACATCAACATAACACTTGACATAAATTAACATAACTCATAACCATTTAACATCAATGCCAACATTGTCAACAAATGAAGCATGTATATGATGAAATGATGCCATTGCAAAAGGTAGTGGCACTTTTGTTTGAAATCAAAAGGAGTTGTAGGAAAAGATGAGGGTTGTAAAACTATCTTACATGGCTATATACCTTATTCAAAAATGGAGTACCAAATGCCTGAACGCACTGACAAAATTGCCAAAGAAGGGAAGGGTCAAGGCTAAGATAGATTAGCAAAGGTAAAAATACTTGTCCAGAATTATGATTAACTGAACAAAAACATAGATAGAAATATATTAGCCTATATGAAGCTGCATACTAGATTGGAGGCTCTAGTCTAAGTACAAAAGATACCTTTAGTTGGTATACCTGGGGAGGTGAAGAAAATATAAGTCATCAAGCGAGAGATAAAGGAGGCCTTATATGTAATAAAACATGAAACTACTCAAGAGTACTTATAAGTAAATAAGGAGGCTATTATTCAATATGTTGCTGAACCAATCAAATTGCATACTAAGATGACTATGCTTTGGAAGAAGATACAAGTGAACTTGAAGACAATATTGTCAGATGCTTTAGAGGGAACAAATGAGGTATGATCGAGAGCTATCACAAAAGGTGAAATACATGGCAAAAAAACACAAGGCTTTGTACAAGTATATTACAAAAGAGCTCTGTGTCGTAGTGCCAAAACTACAAATTACTCAAATTTGCACATAAATGTGTTTTATGTTTATGATTTTGGGCAAAATTTTGTGAAAGATAAATTTTGTAGTTAGAAAATAGAAAGAAATGAAGAAACACGTAGAAGTTGAAAATTCACAAGGAAGTCCAAAGGTTACATGGAAGTTGAAGATTCATGAGGGGAGTCCAAGAGTCATAACAAAGGTGAAGGGCCAACTGACTTATATATAGACCCTCATAGCTTAGGCAAATGGATTTTTAGCCTTGGATTCTCTTGTAAGAATATGAGAGAGGGATTGTTGTTCTTTTGAGAAGCAAGTAGTGGCTTCCATGGTCCAATATTGGATCGAGTGGGTGCCTTTGTAATCATGCATTTTTATTACTTCTACATAACTGTCAGAAGCTCTTTGAGCCAAACCACTTTTTCACAGATTCATCATAAATAATTGTAAAACTGCTCTTATAATGGTTGTGGTATGTGTTTTTATTCACACGTATTGAACGGAACACACTATTTTTTTGTCTTTGATACAAGTCTTAATTGAAATCGTATGTATTTATGCTTTCATGATCGTGTTTGGTTGAAAACTACTTTCCAATCAATTAGCGATTATTTCCATATATGTGTTTTTATTAGAGTAGTGCTAACATTGTTCTTATAAAGTCTCATGTTATTTATTTTATTTGTGAAAGTATTTTATGCACATATCCTTGTGCATTTCACAAAGCTAACATTACTTTTATGTCACAAAAGTGATAGTGGTTCTCTCATATGTTGCTGATTTCTGGCCAAGTCATATCATAAGTCAAGCAAAATGGTCGTTGGGGTGACATTCCAGATGGGAATCTCACTCCAAATAGAGTAGGGTCTAATTGGGACTTTACACCACGGGGATCCCCTATTTTTGGTGGAATGTCCAACGTTGCCAATAAGATCCAAGAATATTGAAAGTGGGTTTCCATGAAAAATAAGAATTCAAAAAGTGAAATGGCGGTTTCAATCTCATGAGATTTTTCCATGGTATTTTGAAAAGTAAAATAAAAAATGGAACTAAATTATTTAATTAATGAATTAACATGAATTTTTGAATTAATATGTATTTTCATGAAAGGTTATGTATAAGAGGATAAATCATTGGAAGGAAAGCGTGTGACAAAAAATTCAATGTTTGGAGTGAATTAAGCATATTGAAATATTTTCTATAATGATTTTTCTGGGCTACTTCAAATGGTGAAATTTTGAGAATATTGAGGAGAGATATGGGAGAACATTTGGTTAAAATTTCATATCTTTGTTTGCTATAATTTCGAAGATATATGCTTTGAAGTCAAGGTTTTTGGTTGGCACTAACATCTACTTGAAACGAGCCATCTTAGGAGTTTCACTATAACTTGCTTATTGGGACATTTTAGACTGTGAAATTTTGAGGAGATAAAAGCAAGCCCTTGGGATACACGTGATCAAAGTTTCAAACATTGTTTTATTATACTGTCTGAGATATGTTTTATGGAAGTTAGGGTTATTGAATGCTCCTGAAATCATTTTCAAACAAATTATTTTGACATTTTTTCTATAACATATTTATGGGACATTTCAGACCATGAAATTTTGAGGAGATGGAGGTGATATCTCTAGGTACATGTGATCAAAATTTTAGATACTAGTTCATTATACTTTATAATACATGCCCTATGAATTTAGGGTTCTTGAATGCTCTTGAAATTAATTTCAAACATGCCAATTTAGAATTTTAAATATAACTTATTTTCTGGAATGTTTCACTCTGTGGAAATTTCAAAGATTTGTTGAGACATATGGTAGTACCTTAGCCAAAAAAATCATACGTTGGTTCATTATACTTTCAGAGATATGTATTGTAGAAGATAAATTTTCTTAATGGTCCCCAAATTAGTTTCAAACATGTCAGGTTGGAATTTTTGCTATAACTTATTTTCTGGGACCTTTTATATTGTGAAAATTTCAGATATCTAAGGAGAAATATACAATTACCTTTGGTAAAAATTTCAAAAACATATTTTAAAAATTGAATACGTGACATGATGTACCCTTTCAAAACAACCTTTGGGAGAGTTACCATGTATTTCATATGGAGATTTAAATTTTGGTCAAATGTGTTGAAGGTAGAAGCAATGACCAGACCTAGTGAAGGTAGAAGTGTTGGCAATATGATGCAGAGTATTGTCCTTGATGGCAATCTACTTGATAAAGTTGATGGCAACCTATTTGATGAAGTTTTTCTTATTGAACTTGATGGAAACCTACTTGATGAGTCAAGGGGGAGATTGATGGCAATATGATACAATGTATTGACTTTGATGAAGAAAGGAATTCAGAAAGTGCCAGAATAATGTTGAACAAGGTATGTCACAAGGCATACGTGGTTTTATTAAGGAGAAGTCGCGTATGTACGCGTATATTAACGTGCCAAGTCGCGTATGCCAATTTGCGCTCTATTTTTTATAAAACCAGGGGGCATTACCATGGTATTGGCCCAAAGTATTGAGTGCTTGATTATTTATTTGATCCCGTCCAGGAATACCATCAGAAGTGGTGTGGTTTTGGCTCATGGTATTGACAAAGGCTAAATCTATTTAAGGAGAAGAAAATCATAGTGCATGGTGAGGAGCAAGTGTCTGGGCTTTAATGAATACTTCACTCTGAAGTATATCTGCATGGTTGAACTCTGTTCTTAATTGATAGATTTGAATTTATGATGCACCTATGAATGATGAATCTCTAGGATGATCTGAAAAGAAGTGATGAAGACCTGGCGCAAATCTGATGAAGAAATTGAAAAATTTGGGTAAGTTCATAGGTCTAATCCGTTCTGCAAAGTTTATCTTTTATAGATCTATACGCAGGTTCGTTTCATGAAAAGCGCATGTATAAACTGATCTGATGAAATAAAAGCGCATATGGGTAGTTAGGTTTTTCTGAGAAATGTACAGATGTATACGCGGGTTCGTTTCATGCAAAGCGCGTGTATACGCGGGTCTGATTAAATAAAAGCGCGTATGGTATCTGAACTAATGATTGCTCAAGGTTGAATGTGTTTCTATTCTGAAGTATGGGTTATCTCTGATATTTTGGTTACAGTGGTTTCACTGTTCTGTTTGAAGCATTGGGCGAAGTATATTTGTTGATAAGTGAAGAGTTGAGTTGAAGCTATTTGATCCAGTTTGAAAATTGATGAAACGTGGTCTGCAGTGGTGCTGAGGGTCGAAGCCTTCAGTGAGGGGGTAGTAGCTCCCTTCCAGTGGTAGCTGGTAAACGAGAGCAGGGGGTTGTAGCTCCCTTCCAAAAGAGGCTGGTAAACGAGAGCAAGGGGTTGTAGCTCCCTTCCAGGAGAGGCTGGTAAACGAGAGAAGGTTGTAGCCTTCTGCAGGTGGGTGCCTGCGTGCTGGTATGAGTCTGCACCAGTACATGGTTGTAAGAAGTTTTCTTTATAATAAATATTAAAGGCTGAGACGACGGCATCGGTGGTTTTCTCCCGACTTGGGTTTCCACCTTAAATCCTGGTGTTCATGTGTGTTGCTTATGTGTGATGGTTTATTCTATTTTTACTGCACATGCTTACTGCTTAACATCTGATGAATAAATGATGCAATGATTTAAGAATAAATTTCATAATAAAAGCTCTGAGCATACGTGAGTTTCCTTAAGGATATCCGCGTATATACGCTAGTTTTGTTCTGTAAAGTAGCGTATGGGTTTTGAGAAAAGAAAAGTAAAAACTTTATTAGTTAGCTCTAAATACTGATTCACCCCCCCCTCTCAATATTTTTCCCAACAAGAAGTAGCAATAAGACTTGGTGACAACAGAAGAAATGAGAAAAATTAGGTGAAGGAAAAATTAGCAAGCCAACTCAATGAACGTAATGTGGATGTTATCATATTTTGAAAAGATTACATGCACTAAGTAAGAGTTGTAACTGAGTGTCATTGATAAAAAAAGGATTGGTGTCTCTTGCTAAGTTGGTGCTTAACGTTGTGATGCAGGAGCATCCGAATCAACAATTTTATTGTAATTTAGTAGATAGAGGGGGTCTTGTGTTTTAAAGGGAATTGGATTTTTATGTAAAAAATTAAAATAATTTGTTTAAATTTTGAGTGATTTTAATGAGAGATATTAATTAGTGAGGAATTTTGTAAATTTTCTCAAATGTTGGAGAACATGAGAGAATCAGGAATTCGTAGATTTGGGAATTAATTGTAAATCATAAACTAGAATTGGTTTCATGAATTTGGGGATGGTAGAGAATCCTTAGGGATGATAGAGGATATTTAGGATTTGATTGAGAATATAGTGGATCTAAACCAAAATTGGTTTTAGAATCCAATTGTATAAATTGTAAGCCTCGAGGGCATAATAGACAAGAGAGTGATTTTTAGGATAGGAAGGTAGAGTTTGGATTGGAAGCCTATGGGGAATAAGAAGAAAAACACCACTGATATAGAAGATCAGGCCAGAGAAAGAATTCCTATGTAAATATTGATGGTTGAGGTATGATTTACGAATAAATAAGAGAGATTGCATATTTAAAGAGCTGGGATAAATAGAGTGTTTGGATTTAGAAATAGCTAAAGATTGTATTTCTATCATGGTATATTTGAGTTACATGTTTTATGAATTTTTGAGACTGTGTGTCAAACATTCAATTAAATTTGTGTAGTTTTCATATGTCAAATATTGGGGATCGATCACAGAATGGATCAATGCCACTGGGAAAAATAATTTGACCTTTAAAATTGAGGTCCAAATCTGCTTGGTTGCATTTCACTATGGGCTGACATTGTATAAAGCATTGCGAAGAAGATTTTACACATTTTTTTGTGTAATAAAAAATGAAGTAAGTAATTAATTAAGAACGCTTAGATACACAACTTGATGTCATATTTGGGTTTGATGTATCAATTTCTTGCAGATACCCATTTGGGTATTTACTTCACTCGAAAACGATGGATATAGAACTATTTCCAAGTGTTCAATACATGAAATGGTGGATATATGATATGGTAATGAACATTAATCATGAGATTGTGATGAGAATTTACTGGAAAAGGATTGGGATTATGCACACATCAGAGAACCGAGAAGTGGATTTAGTGAACCAATGTTGGTTTTCACAAGGGTAAATGCTGCAACCCGTAGTTCAGTGAATAGAAGATAGAAAGCATGAATCGATGGTGCAGAGGAGCGGAGAAGATGTTTTGCAAAATAGCAAATGGTTTTCACGTGGAAAAAATAATGGTAAGTGGTAAAATTTAAAGTCGTGTGATAAAGTTACGAGGTTGACACATAGCACCACAAAACCACCCATTTCGCATATGTTTCAAAACATTAAACATCGGTTCATTTAAAATTTGATAGCCATTGGACTACACACATTTCATTTTGGAGTTACGGCTGCCGTTGGATGAACGGACGCATACAATCGTCAGCAAAGGTGAGTTGGTTAATAGTTGTGGGTCCCAACATACATATGTTAGCAACTTTGGGTTTTAAACCAAAGTAGAATTCGCAAATTTGAATTTTATAAGGTGGGTTTTTTATTATGGTTGTTAACCATAATTGTTAATTCTTCATAACAATTTCCATTTGTTTTGGAACACATGAATTATGTATAAAATATGTGGGTAAACGCAGCTAAGGCTGCGTCAAGTGGTATCAAAGCTGGAAAAAGCTCTTTTGAAGATTAACTATTTTTTTTTATTAAAATAGAATGCCTGTGTGGTGGAACAGTAAGAGGAGATCAGATACTAAGCTTGATAAGCATAAGATACACAGAGTTGATGTGTAAGAGGCATTTTTAGAAATACATGAGAACAGTACAATCAAAGTACAAGTGAATGAAGAGAACAAGGTCATGCAGAGATCTTGAAGGTGAGATAGTGTGTTTTATTTTAATCTGGTTTGAAAATTCTGGTTGCAGACAAGATGAAGACAAAGGTTTTGATGATGATGGAAATGAAACTATCTAATTAGATATTGGAAGAAAGAAGGAAGGTGACTGAGTGCAGTAGCTAAAGGAAAAACAAGTTCAAGAGAGTGAACCAAAAGAATACCTAGGAAGAGGTCAAGCTCAGAGAGGAAGCTTCATAGGGTATTGAGTAGCAAAAGGAGATTGCAACAAGAGAAGGCTATGTTGTAGATCACCAATTGATCATGGATGAGCTCATGAGGAAGATAGCCATGGAGGATAAAAGAAGAGGTTCTAAAGAATGCCACAAAGATAATATAAGTAATGAGGATCGAGAGAGAGATATTGGAGTGATGAAAGTACAACTGGAGGTACTACAAGGATGGCTACAAGAGACAAAGAATGAATGTTGAAGACATAGATGGAAAATGAGAAAATGGGTTAGATGGAACCTATTGCAAAAGAAATGGAATTCTAAACTGATGAACAAGTTTAGACAACTTGAACAGATACATATTTATTTGTTGGAAAAAGAAAGACTCAAAGGAATTGAGTCACAACAAATAGGATTTGCTGGAAACCAGAAAGTACACTGTGAAAGATTGGTGCTTGAAGAAGCAAACGAGAATGAAAAGTCTTGTGTTTTTAAAACTAATGATTTGTGTATGATTGTAGGTACATCACAAGATTATTAACAAGCTTTAGAGTTTGTTAATGAGAAGAAGTTGAATCTGAAATCTGTTCAGATTAATGCTGAGATAGCAAGATCTCAGAAAGAAAAGGAGACAAAGGGGTCTCATAGAAATATGCAACAAAATATTGAAACAGAGGAAAAAGGGCCATCTGATGATTGGTAAAAAATAAGTGAAGGTATGGAAAACTATGTAAAGTTTCCAAATTCTACCCCAATTGAAATTTTTGAGTTAAATAGAAAGTTAGATATTTAAAGAATAGAGTTGGAAAAGTAGAGGATTTATACTCAGGATGAATTGCTGAAAGAGAAAGACAAAGAAATTGCCATGAATGACAGTCATGAAAGAGAGAGTAAGGATGTAAGAATGATTCAACAAATCAAAGGAGTTCACTATTGTGAACAAGAGCAGGGAGATATTCACGAAACAAATGATATGAAGGCGAAACTTGCTGACAGTCTCATGGAGGATTTAAATCAGCATACTGATGTGCTGACAAAGGAGTTAGATGAAAACTAAGAGCATCATACTGAGATGTTTCCAAAGGAGGAAAAGACATTGAAACCTTGCATTTTTAATAATGATAATTCATGTGTTAATTGTGCAGGAAAAGGATGACAGCAAATGGAAAATGTCAATGAAAAGGAAACTATGTTAGCTGAAAACATAGTGAAGGATCATCATTCTATCATGGTGAATGGCACAATGGAGATAACCCTGGATCCTGGGAAGGAATACAGTGAAGATTTTCTGAGTCCTGAAAGAGACTTAGAACTGCAAGAAGAAGATTTGGTGACTCGATCATCAAATGAGACCATTAGGTATTGTGATTTTGAAATTGATAATTCAACTGTGTTTACAGGTGTTACAGAAGACAATCCATCTCTTGGAGTTGTCTTGAATGAAAATGAATTGATGCAGCAAAAGGAACCCATATATTCCTTACTTAATAAGGAGAGCATCTACAAGGAAGGTGAGACAATCATGACTCATATAAAGTAGCTTGTTATTGTTGATGACAAGGAGGAGTTGGATAACCTGTTTGGCCAAGAGAAGACTGTAGGACAGACCCTTAGAACTGTCATAGTGATGGAGAATAAAAATTCTATTCTGATAGAGGATGACATACAGAGTTTGAAGAATTTGAATTAATTTCCAGAATTAGTCAAGGAGGTGAAGGACAATTACTGAATATTGTTAAGAAAGAAGAAGAAGATTATGCTAAAACTGAAATGCAACATATTGATAATATTTTTGAGATGAAACAAGTACAAAAGGAATGGCTTAAATGCTTGCTGGAGACATTTTAAAAAGAGAAAGGAATTTCAGACACTGAAGTGGAAATGTATGAAGCTGTGAAAGAGACAGAAGCAGATACTAGCTTTCCAACATTGATTATGCTTGCTAGTATACAAAGAAGAATGAATGAGTATATTGCTACAGCCAAGGAATTAGAAGATAATTTATTTTTTGAAAATGAATTTTCAGGTAGTAAACAGAAGAAGGATGTTGCAGAGGGAGATATCTTAGGAGATATTCAGGAAGTCTAGGAGGTAGCAATGTCCAGAGAAATATCTACAACAATATTTGGAGCAATATCTACAAGAGTATTTGCAGCAGAAATTGGAAGCAACAAAAAATGGCTAAGTGGTTACTATCCAGAATATAACCTGGACATAGAGATTGAAAGCATAAGAAGGTTGATGATGAAGGTGTCTCAGAAAAATACAGCAGCAAGAAAGCAAAGAAACAACGGCAAGGAAAGGAAAAGAACAGAATGTGAAGGCATAGCTAGTGGGAAGATGAAAAATAAAGTATGGAAGCCTGGAAAAGTACAGCTGAAGAATGATACAGCTTATGGAAAACAACAAAATAGAGTATGGGATCCAGGAGGTAAAGGTTGGAAGCACATGATCAGGAGATCATGATAAATTTCTACTTTGGGAGTCTGATGCAGGAGCATTCCGCTCAACAATTTTATTGTAATTTAGTAGATAGAGGGGGTCTTGTGTTTTAAATGAAATTGGATTCTTATGTATCAAATTAAAATAATTTATTTAAAGTTTGAGTGATTTTAATGAGAGATATTAATTAGTGAGGAATTTTGTAAATTTTCTCGAATTTTGGAGAACATGAGAGAATTAGGAATTCATAGATTTGGGAATTAATTGTAAATCCTAAATCAGAATTGGTTTCATGAATTTGGGGATGAAAGATAATCCTTAGGGATAATAGAGGATATTTAGGATTTGATTGAGAATATAGTGGATCTAAACCAAAATTGGTTTTAGAATCCAATTGTCTAAATGGTAAGCCTCGAGGGCATAATAGACAAGAGAGTGATTTTCAGGATAGGAAGGTAGAGTTTGGATTGGAAGCCTATGGGAAATAGGAAGAAAAAGGCCACTAATACATAATATCATGCCAGAGAAATAATTCCAATGTAAATATTGATTTTTGAGGTATGATTTATGAATAAATCAGAGAGATTGCATATTTAAAAAGTTGGGATAAATAGAGTGTTTGGATTTATAAATAACTAAAGATTGTATTTCTGTCATGGTATATTTGAGTTACAGGTTTTATGAATTTTTGAGATTGTGTGTCAAACATTCAATTAAATTCTGTGTAGTTTGCATATGTCAAATATTGGGTATCGATCATAGAATGGATCGATGCCACTGGGAAAAATAATTTTACCTTTCAAATTGAGGTCCAAATCCGCTTGGTTGCATTTTGCTATGGGCTGAGATTGTATAAAGAATTACGAAGAATATTTTACACATTCTGTTGTGTAATAAATAGTGAAGTAAGTAATTAATGAAGAACACTTAGATCCACAACTTGATGTCATATTTGGGTTTGACGTATCAATGTTTTGCAGATACCCATTTGGGTTTTTACTGCACTTGCAAATGATGGAGATAGAGCTGTTGCCAAGTGTTCAATCCATGAAATGGTGGATATGTGATATGGTAATGAACATTAATCCTGAGATTGCGATGAGAATTTACTGGAAAAGAATTCGGATTACTCATGCATCAAAGAACCGATAAGTGGATTTAGTGAACCAGTGTTGGTTTTCACAAGGGTAAAATATGCAACCCATAGTTCAGTGAATAGAAGATAGAAAGCATGAATCGATGGTGCAGAGGAGTGGAGAAGTTGTTTTTCAAAACAACAAATGGTTTTCATGTGGAAAAAAATGGTAAGTGGTAAAATTTAAATTCTTGCGATACAGTTAGGAGGGTGACACGTAGCACCAAAAAACCACCGATTTCGCATATGTTTCAAAACATTAAACATCGGTTCATTTAAAATGCAAAATCCTTTGGATTACATGAATTTCATTTTGGGGTTGCGACTGCAGTTGGATGAACGGATGCATACAATTGTTAGCAAAGGTGAGTTGGTTGATAGCTGTGGGTCCCAACATACATATGTTGGCAACTTTGGGTTTTAAACCAAAGTAGAATTCGTAAATTCAAATTTTATAAGGTGGATGTTTTATTACGGTTGTTAACCATAACTGTTAATTCCGCATAAAAATTTCCATTTGTTTTGGAACACATGCATTTTATATGCATTATGTATAAAAGATGTGGGTAAACGCAGCTAAGGCTGCATCACGTTGGGGATTGGTGCCTTCAATAGGTTGGTGCATACAATTATTTATAGCACTAGGGGTTGGTGTCTACAAATATCTATAAAAGTAGGTTGATTCCTACCAAGATTTGTACTAGTTCATATTAATGTCTATAGTAGGTTGGTACGTACAAATTTTGTAATAGTAGGTTGATGCCTACAAAGAATTATAAAAAGAAGTTATGTGGTTTTCTCTTGAAAGGGTTTCCACATAAATCTCGTGTTCTATGTTTTGTGGTTAATAGATCTCATATGTAATCGTTTTCTTATAGTTCATGAACGTCAAACTAAATAAACTTTGGCATATATTGATTTCCCCTCCTCCCAACTCACCTTGGTATAAGTGTTTTATCAACAAGATGATATATAAACAAGAACATGGGAGTGCCATTTACCCCATTTTAAAGAAAATACTGCAGTTTTATGTTTAGATGAAATAATGGGGGTATTAAGAGAAAGGAATAACCAAGAAAGGAGTATTATAAAATAAATTTCCACAATTACCAAGATAAAGATTGATAATAAAAAACAATTCCCACCATGGAAATAAGTTTATAAATATTTTTATGTATAAATTGGAGAAGGGGCTTGATAATTATATAATATATTCATTATCTTTTTGGACACAGAGGAACCACATTTGAACAATATATTTTTGCTCATTTTTTTAAAAACAGAAAAGTATATAAGTATGTAAAATATATGCCTAATGTAGAGGTGTAACCTCTTGATAATTAGGCTTAGAATATGAGGAGTTGGGAAGTTGAACATTTTAACATCTGATACTTACATTTTTGTATAAATAGGATGAAATTGAAGAAGATATTTTTTTTTCTTGACATTATAAGATAACATCTTATTAATTGAGAAGTTAGTGTTGGCCAAAATTTTTGACAATTCTATTGTTACTGTGAGTTAATATAGACTATTCTTCTTATTCATGGTGATATGGAAATTTGTAAGAATATATATTCATTTGTTGTAAACTATTATTGTGCATTTTATACATGTTTTTGCTTTATTTTATTATTTGTGTTGATGAATTGAAATGAAACTACAATTTTAAGTAAAATTATAGGCTATCCCTAATTTATTGTTAATCATCTAGAAATTTCAACAATTTATGTTTAAATGAATTGTTTCTCGTATGCGACTTTCCACTTACAATGGAGGAAGGTGTAATTGTGCCCTTTCCTAGAGTAAATTTGTGTAGTTGATGAATGGTGTTCTCCCATGTCAACATAACCCTAGGAAAATATATATTATTGGTTTTGTTAGCAACTTTTTCCCTCTTTCATTAATTATAATTCGTAGAAATTTAACCTATTTAGTTAATTTAGATCCCAGTTGACTCCAAAAATATATTGCAATCCATTTTGGGGTGTATAAGAGCCACTATAGGTTTTTGTTACTCTGATTTTAGTTGATGATCCAAAATTTCATCTTATCCCCTCCCTTTTATAAGTATCTCACCTCTCCTCCCCTCCCTTTTATTGTTTAAAAAAAAATACCATCTAAAGTGAGCAACCATCAACATTATGTTGGGATATCAAGATGAATGTAACTAATACCTAAGCTATTGCATGCAATATAATTCAATTAAAACAATTAGGAATTATTAATACTAAAGTACTTAATATAACATATTTTATGTTCTTGCAAGTTTCTTCAATTCTCAGGGTTGATTTGAAATAATTTCCCTTCTTTAAGAGATCATTGATTGACATGCCAATATGATACTTTGTGGATGAAAGATACCATGCAGAATAATAAATGTTTCAATAGAATTAATTAACATGAGAAAATAGAGAATACCCTTAAGTTAGAGTAATACCATCAATTACTTATTATGGAAGGAATCGCTTCAAAAGCCATGGTTGTTACAAACATATCCACGACGATAATACAATGATATGCATGTGTACATACACACTTTCATGAGTATTCTTAGGAGATTATGCTAACTTCCTTTATAATTATACTCCATAAATTATTCTCCTTAAACTATGTAGTGTCCCATATTTAATTAGTATGACTACATTACATTAATTAACGAGTTCACACACCAACTATCTAGTGAGTTTTATTTAATGATTATGATTACGTTACATTAATTAACTTCCCTAGGTATAACATTCCATCACCCCTCATATGTTTTATCTTTTAAACATGAGTGTAAGCCAAATAATATGCTCAATTTAGGAAATGTAGTCGACTAGTACTAAGCACAATCATCTATCTTTGATCACTAAATAGGAAAGACTTGTCACATGTAACGTATTTTGGTTATAACAATTGAGGATGACCAAGACTAGAGCACTTTATATAACATAGCAAACTTCTTCAATTCCCAAATTCAATTTAAAATAATTTCCCTACTTTATTTATTGACTTGACAATAGAATTATTGTTATGATCCTTTGTTGATGAGATATACACTATAGAATAATGAATGATTCAATAAACTCAATTAACACTAGAATATAACGAATACCCTTAAGTGAGAGTGACACTATTATGGAAAATTTTACGGGCTATTTCCCATGGGCTTATTTTGCATGTTTATCTCCAAAAATAGTTTCACAAATTTTCCTTAAAAAAAAAAACGATTCACTTGAATTCTATAGGATAAAATTATTTTATTGTAAAAATAGGCAATTTATTTTCTTTTCTTAAAAGCATATAAATTCTTTAGAAATTTAAGTATTTTTGCAAAAATATCACCAAATAATTTCAAAACTTTATTGAAATTTTTCAATATTATACACTTTAAAATAAATATAGATCCTTACAAATATCCTTAAATACCATCAATTCATTATTATGAAAAAAATCAATTCACACTTTATACTTGTTAAATGTAAATTCATTACATATTAAAATAATTATATACAATCATTGTAATAGTTAATTTGCTTACTATTTTTTTAAACATGCCTTTATAGATCTAATTTCACAAATTTATACATCAATAAACTCTTAAAATATCTAAAAACAGCATAAATATGAATATCTATTATATATTGTATGATTCCTTAAATATCCTTTACTTGAAAACCACAAGTACTAAAATGCAAGGAATATAACAACAACAATGCGGAATTTAGGAAACAGATGTATGTGTTTATGTATTTGTTGGTAATTTATAGGAAGATGTAGAATAAAATTGACACAAATATTAAGATGTTATATTAAAATTGATTACTTGAAAATCACAATAGGGCTATTTATATGGTGAATTTAGGAAATTAGAGTTAGAAATTTATAATTTTTAATAAAAAGACGTATGTGTTTAAGCATTTGTTTGCCATTTATATGAAGCTATAGATTAAAATTGACACATTAAGATGTTTTATTAAAATTGTTTTTTTTCTAATTTGGCACAAATATAAAGATATTAACCAAAAAAATATAAAAAGATTTTAAATAAATTTATATATATATATATATATATATATATATATATATATATATATTAAAGGAAATGTTACATTAAAATTGTTTTTTTTCCAATTGGATACAAACATGAAAATATTAATAAAAAATATAGAAAGATAAAACACACACGCATGAAGATATTAATAGAAAGATAAAACACACATTGAATCAACGAGAAGTTTTATATGCTTTATTTAATTGATGGATTAACTATTATTAGAGTTCAAAGAATGCATTAACTATTATTAGAGTAAAAAGGATTTGGATGGATTGAGGATCTTAATTTTTTTTTGGTTATAAGTTGTCACGATGTTACATGTTTCAATTAAATCAGTCAATAATGTATTTTTTTTTAACATGAATATCTATAGATTGTAATATGAAATTACATCAACATGCTTTAAGAGAAATTTTTTTTTGAGAAAAGTTATAGATTGAAAAGTACAAAATTTAATTTAGATGAGAGAAATATTTGAATAAATTATAATTTATAGATATGGTGATTAAGGATGATATGAGAATATTATTAAGAGGTTATAGTTTTAAATCCAAGGGGAGTCTAGTGTGTATATATTTTTTAGTTTTTAATGATTAAATTGTTGAGTAAAAATGAATGATTATTTGAAAACAAATTATTTATTTTATAAATATATTTTTTTAATATTAATTTAGTGTTCAATTTAATTACAATTTTAAAAATATATTATTATTAGTGTTTCATGAGGACGTGTCTTTAAGGTCGGGTACATGCACTCCTCACACTCCACGCACCTGAGAGTGGAGTCTATTGGGGTGTGTTTCTCGCACACTTTTTCTGGGGAGTCTTGGGGAGATGCAAGGCGATACATTTCCCCGATGTGGGGGACAATACTCCCCAAAAGGGGTGCTTCTAGGCGTCCCCCTTCAAAGGAAAGAAAAAAATCTACTTGCAGTGCATAGTTATCTACGTCTTGCAGATAAGAAGACACCAGAGTATCAGAGGGGACCGACAACACGACAAGATGTGGATCCTGAGGATAGTGCACATATAGACACGATGGGATGTGGATCCATAGGATAGTGCACAGATAGATGATGAGGATGGACCAGATGAGTTGCAGCATGGTTTGGTTGGAGTTCTGTTTGTTACCCAAGAGAGTGACCCTAACTTAGATAACAACATTCCCATTGATGGTCTCGATGACTTTGTGCAGTGGATGGATGTAGAGGGCCAATCATTGAGATTGAGTTCTTGATGTTGATTTTATTTTCAGTGCTCATTATCCATTTTTATTTTCAGTTTTAACTTTTGAGTTGTGACACTAGATATTTATGACCTCAGACTGATTCTTAACTCTTCACTCTTAATTATTTTTGAGTTTGAAAATTTGAGTTATACAAATTTAGTGTTCAAACTTTAGTATCTAGTATATATTATATAGTAATATACTAGTATGTTTTGCTTTCGGTTTAGATTCTACAATGATGAATGATGAATTTATTTTTTAAATCAATGTAGATTGTAGAATGATGAATGATGAATGCTATAGATCAATGTATTTGAATTTTGATATTAAATCTCATGGTATGAATGAATAATGACTGTGTCATATGAATGTTGTATGTATCAAAATAAATGATGAGGATGGATTAATGTATGTCATTATTTAATTCAATTATGAATTTAATTTTTGTGTGTGGATGAAATCTCAATTTTCAATATTTTGGTATCTATATTACTATTAGTCTATATAATATCTATGCTTTCATTATTGAACAATGAATATGAACTTGAATATATATATATATATATATATATATACATCCCGATGTCTCTCCACACCCCAAAAATTTCCCTAAAGTTTGAGGGTACTCTCACACGTCTCTTTTGTGCGTCTCACCGCACCTATGTCTTCCCATACCGAAGTGTTGGTGGAACATTGATTATTATTGTAAATATTGTTTAGAAAAAAATACAAATTCCAAATTTAAATGATATTGCTATGACCACAATTTTTATATATCAATTTAGTGTTGGAATTACTAATAATTTTAAAAATAAATTATTATTATTATAAATATTAATAGATGAATGTCTTTCGTATTAATCACATCATTAGGATTTGGTCGACATTTCGAACCATCTAATGTGGTTCATCCTCAGAACAAGATCTTGAGGATGAACCACATTAGATGGTTCAAAACGCCGATCAAATTCTAATGATGTGATTAATCTGAAAAACATTCATCTACATTATAAATCAGAAAAATCTTAAATCAAATATTATAAATATTATTTAGAAAAAACACACAAAAATTAAAAATATTTAATCTCGAGGAAAGATAAAATATGCACTTCAAGCAGGTAAACGAAAAATAGTTGAGTACCACGCGAGTGAAATGTAATTTATCCTTAAAGGCATATGGGTATCAACTTGAAATGATAATTGAATTCCCAAAAGGTTTAGGTTTTTCTTTAAACATGTTGTGGATCTCTCACTCATCTAATATTTTTATTTGATTTTAGTTTTAAGTGAATTTATTTTTAAGCTTTAAATGGTGTTGGCTTATTAGAATTATTTTTATATTAGGAATTAGGCTTCTGTGATCCATAAAATGTGTGTAAAAATTTTTCGGTGAAAATCACATAAAAGAAATTTGTGTCGACGCGTTTCGAACCAGCCAGTGTGGTTCATCATCTTGTCCTGATGATGAATCACACTGGCTGGTTCAAATCGTGTCGACACAAATTTCTTTTATGTGATTTTCACTGAAAAATTTTTACACACAAGAATTATTTTTGTTGAAAAGTATATGGAATTACATTGCTTTCACTTGTTATTAGGATTATGTTTAATGTTTTACAATAAGTAATTATATAAGTTAGGAAAATTTATTTTTTGATTTTTTATTAGATTATGATTAATGTTTTATAATATGTAATTATGTAAGTTAAGGAAATTTTGTATTTAGTTTTTATAATATGTAATTTATGCAAGTGAGGAAAATGTATATTTAGTTTTTACAATATAATTATAATAAATTAAATAATTGATAATAATTATTACTACAAAATAATTTTAAATCGTAAATTTTTATAAAATAAAATGTTATAATTAGAATTAAATAAAAGTTATTTGTTTAAAATTATTTAAGAATTAATTTGTTCATATAATTTAAACTTATTTTAACATTTGAGAGAAAACTAATTAGTTTTTTTTTCTTTTACTTTCATAAATATATTTATTTTTTGTGAAATAGTTGTTGCAAACATTTTTATCTAAGAATTTAATAGAAAAGAGTATAGATTTTGTTTATATTGGTTAGGACTTGACATGAACTTAAGTGTACATGAAAAGAAAATATGAACATAAGTGGAAAACATGTTATGGGATATGAATTTATTATTTTCACTAATTTTCCTATGCATTGGTAACAAATAAATGCATTTCAATTAAGAAATTGGGTTTTAACCTGTAATAATTAAAATGATATATCATAATCAAAGAATTTTCTATATAAATATGATTTTGATTTAGATATCAACTTTTTAATATTGAAGAAACATAAACATAATGCTAATATATCAAATGCTATCGTAATGTTGTTGTTATATATATATATATATATATATATATATATATATATATATATATATATATATATATAATAAAGATTTAGATGAATTGGTAACTCACTGGGATTATCTAGTCTATGCATAAGTTCAAAGTCATATAGCTGCGACTATAACCCCTAGGCTTGTGCTAACAACTCATAAGCCAACATGTAGTAGGAAGATTATGACTTAGCAAGGGTAGAGGTGTTGGAATATGTAATTCCTACTTGTCTTCAGTTGTGGTTCTCTCTATGTATAGAGTCTATTCCTATTTGATAGGTTAGTCCTAGTTTGGTGTGAGGTTGAGATATTATCTCAACCAAATTATTGTGCGTCTAAGATAGCTTCTCTATCTTGAGACTGTACCTCATGTATATATGTAACTTTATTTGATTAATGAAATATATAGCTTGTATGATCAGTTCTTAAGTTGGTATCGGAGCCTGTTTGGGCCTGGGCTTGGACCTCGGCCCCTCCTGGGCTGAGGGAAATAAAAGTGTGTTTATTTTAGTTTTTGGTTGTCCATTCGTTTGGACGAAAGTATATTGGAGCAACAGTACACGGTGTTATCCGTGCTTGTGAATCCCTGTGGAAATATTACACTAACAACGTAATATTTCTTCTACCAGGCGGATGGAGGCTGGCCATTTGAATACTATTGCATCTGCGAGCTATTGATCTACTCCAGGATAACATTGGTGGCAGCATCGTCCGAATCTGAATTTGAAAGTAGGTTGGATTGAAGCCATGATCACTGGAGGTCGTAAGCGCTGGTGCTGGGGCTGACATGAGATCTGCCTCACGCAGAAAGACAAGCTACAACAGATTCATAGAATCTTAGAATCACCCTTCACCGAGAGACATTTCAGTTAGCGTGGCCTCACCGGAGATTTGAGTCATGGCCTCTCAATTCAGCAGCAAGTGGGCTATAAAATAGTGCGTCTGATGCATCCTTATAGATGTTGTGAGCTCTGCATGCACATCCATAAGCATTTCTGCAAATCGTTGTTCGATTTCTCATTGGGCAAGGAGCATCAAGATCCCCGTAGCGCTGAGAAATGGTTTCCTGATAGCCCTGAACACTACCATGGTGGCTATGACCACTCTGGCCAAAGAGATGGAGAAAGCCAAGATATTCGATAGGGATGATATGATCAGGTAGAAGCTCTTGAACGCGCGGAACAACTTGAAGGAGATCAAGAAAATCCAGGAGGACGCAGAGGCGGTACTTAGGGCTACCCAGGTAGAGGTCTCGGTGAAGCTGAACAAGATGAAGAAAGAGATGTCTACGGAGCTTGATGAAAAGCTCCGCGAATCCTGAGGCCAGGTGGAGAAGGAGCTCACCCTGGCTCTTGAGGAATTGGAGGCCCAAAATCAGGAGATGCTGTAGAGCCTTGATAAGCAGATCGATGCCATCAGTGAAGATATTATCAGGAAGGTCCTGCCCTTCGAAATATGATTTTCCTCATTTTTCTCTTAATTTTCAACAAGCTGCTACAAGCGAAGGCTCGAATCCGTCCAGTTATTCCACTCTTTATTGAATATATTTTGAATAATAACCATAATAAAGTTTTGTATTTGTCACAGTCGGATTCTGAAATTGTCCATGTGGTTGTGGAAGCAATTTACAGGTTTAGAGATGATCTCAGGGTCGAGTCTTTTACGAGAATATCAAAGGAGGATTTATTTGCCATGACAGAGGAAATTGAGGTCATGGAGACTTATTTTCCGGCTACCATTGGAATTAGTGTGCTGGCCATTTATACTTTGTCAGCCTTGTGTGTAACTGTAGACGTTGTTGCGGTTTGTCCTATGAAGCAGTGCAAATTGACACTTTGGCTTTTGATCTATAGGTTTCAAGCGAGGGCTTTTCAAACAAAGCAGACAACAATGTCGCCAGTGATAGACGCATGCTTTTATTCTGCTCGAAACTGGAAATCCCTAAGAATTTACGGTTTGATGGTATTGATGAGCATGATCAATATGCCAATCAAAATATTGTTCGTTGATATAAACATGAAAGGTCTTGATGGAATCTAGGGACCTATATATGTTGGTACAGGTTGTGTTTCTTCGGAGACAAGCTCTCTATGGCAACAGATGCTTGTGTATAGCGAGAAGGTGGACGAGGCCACTGAGAAGGGCTGAGTCCTCGAATGTAGTTTTCATTTTGGTTTCAATTCGTTTAATTTCTTATTGGAACCAATCAGTGGTGGCTTCACTCATATGCTTGAGGTGTCAAAAGAGGTGCGAAAACATGTGGAGTTGTGGGTAGGCTTCCAGCTTCCTTTGTTTGGGATCAAATTGGTTGAAGGTTGAACACATTTCTAGCATGGTCTCGTGGCGCAACATTAAAGTGAGCCGAGGACAATGTGGTGAGTTGCCTCGACGTGATTATGTTTCTATATAGGTTGAAGATGAAAAGTTGTTGTCTTCATGAATTATTCTGCTTTCATGTTGATACCGGTCAACTTAACATGTAAATGCATTTATGTAAATCTGGTTAAAAGAATTAAATATTGTATTGTTGTGACATTTAGTTTGGGAAACTATTGTCACGAGTGTGCGTCTTTGTTGGAATTTCCCATTCCGACAATAGACAAATTTATTTGCAGGAATGATTTACTACCAGATATAATGAACACATGACAATGAAAATGGCATCATAGATTGGAGGATGATCAAGTTTGTGTATGCCAAGTGTGATGGAAACATATCTGCATGTTCAAATTGCGAGTAGATTAGCTTGATAATGGGTCTTCGTTGTTGCAGCCTGTCAACGAGCATGATGAGGCATGCTTGGAAGTATTTACCCTACCTTAATACTGTGAATAGGGGAAGTGGCATTACGCTGCGATTCCAGGGGAATTGGATACTGAAACGAGAAATTTTTTGTGTATAAAATTGTTGAATTTTATGCATGTTGACAATGAATTTGTGGACGACGTAGGATTGGACCATGGAGTCATGGATGCGATAAGCCTTTATGGCTATGATGAGCCTTCGTGGCTGTGTTGAGCCTTCGTGGCTGTGGTGAGCCTTCGTGGCTGTGATAAGCCTTCATGGCTGTGTTGAGCCTTCATGGCCGTGTTGAGCTTTCATGGATGCGGTGAGTCTTTGTGGCTGTGGTGAGCCTTCATGGCTATGATAAGCCTTGGTGGCTGAGTTGAGCCTTGGTGACTATATTGTATCTCCTCAAGGCTGGGCGCCTGAGCGGTGGAGGTGAATTGCTGCTTGTCGAAATGTGAACTAGCAAGTAGGTGAAAGGGTGTTGCTCGTGCATGTTCATGAAGCAACGTGGAACGATCAGTTGTCAGTTATCTGGTAGGGATCAGATCGAAGACAACGTAAAATGTATGATGTTGGATCTTCTCACAACAACAGTGTGGGCAGTGTTTTGGTGAACTGAAATTTGGGGTAGTCTGTTCGCAGCAGTGAATGGCATGGCCATGTGTTGAACGTTTGCATGCCAATTTTTTTTCTTCATGGATATTGTATTACTGTAATGGTTATCGCTTGTGCTTATATTGTCATTTGGTATTTTTTTTTTGTTTGGTATGGGTAAATGTGGACAAGTCTTGAAATTTTGTATACATATTGAGATTCGCGACCTCAATGTGAAGTTATTTTGTTAGAATTCGTGACTCTAACTAATGACAGGTATAGCATGGAGATTGAAGACCAGTACTTCCAAAATTCAAAAGTACAAAATCTATAACATAAATATTCAAGCGAGAAAGCTCTAGCATATGAATGGTATGGCGAGTGCAAAGGATGATGGACAATCAAGTTTGTAAGAGTTTGTTTGGTGTGAGTTTCTTGGAATAGACTCATGACCGTGAGTATCAGTCATAGTTTGTAATTAGAAGAAAATCTACATGTCATTTATTGTTTGTACGTGCTGTAATACCTAGAGAGGCATGCATACCCCTTTGTTATATTTTCCCCTTGTCAGAGATTTTTAACACCCTAGAAGAGTGTGTCATGTAGGATGGATACACTTGGGTGGACCATATTGGTTTTAGACTCCATAAGGTGAAATTTTATATCAGGGGGAGTTAATCAAGAGGTTGGATGAACCATGTATGTGAAGGAATTCCTAGTAGACTGGCGATTGTAGCGGTTGGAACCCATGCATTTTGGTAGATGGTTGTTCCTTTATATGGACATCGAAAAACAGGACCAGTTGTATATTTCGCAGATAGATATTGAGACAAGTAGTCATTAAGGGGGAGTGTTGGAATATGTATTTCCTACTTGTCTTCAGTTGTGGTTCTCTTTATGTATAGAGTCTGTTCCTATTTGATAAGTTAGTTCCTAGTTTGGTGTGAGGTTGAGATATTCTCTCAACCAAATTATTGTGCATCTAAGATAGCTTCTCTATCTTGAGATTGTACCTCATGTATATATGTAACTTGATTTGATTAATGGAATATATAGCTTGTATGATCAGTTCTTAAGTAGAGGCATCTTGAGGCATGCCGAGGGTGTGAAGCTGTAGCCAAGGGTTGTCTACCCTTCTACCCTTATCACGAAGGGCCAACATGTCCCTTTATAAGAATTGTAATTAGGTGGAGGGGACAAAAGGCCATGCTCAAAACCATCCGAGCTAGAACTTATGACTTTATTATTATTTTAATAAGTAAAATTCCCATACTAGTAGCATCAACCTTGTGTCTATGGCATACTTAGATAAATTTTAATGAACTTTTCCAATTCAACCTTTCATTTTAGTTTCTTTGTTGAGGCTTTTACTGAGGGGTTGCTATGGAGAATGGCATAAGATTTTGGGATTAGTATGAGTGAATTTATCTATAGTTATGCTATTATAATTAAAATTTTAAAAGTTAATGATGATGATTATGATGAGTGTTTCCATCCACAGAGGCCAACTTTGATTTATTAAACCATAAGGGAAAAAATTATAATAATTAATTGGTTTCTTTAAAATTTTATTTCTATTCTTAAAAATATTAGAGATAAGCTTCCCCAACTCTTCAGAGTTTTAATATATCATGAATGTTGGTATTTTATTATAAATATTTGGATATTGACATTTAAAATGGGCATACATAGGAAATTTAAAAGAAGGTATTTATCATCCCCTGCCTTCTTAATAGATCACAAATATGATTTTTTTTTTTTTTTACCCCATAGTAAATTTAGGAATTGTCCAATGTGATGTTTAAATATAGAGCTTAGTAATGTTCATTCGTATTTTAACAATTATGATATTTTATTTTATAGAAACAGTTAAGTTTTATAGTGATAAAAGGTTGCAAAAATGAGAAATAAATAAGTACACAAGTTCGAAGTAATTCATTACAAAAATTTTACTGTAGGTTTCCGTTTATTAATTTTCCGATGTTCTATGTTGTAAGAATCACTTATCACAATTCCTTTTCCAATAGCAATCAATTATCCAATTCAATTTAAATCTTCCAACAAAAATAAAAAATAGTAGATAGAAAAATAAACCAAATGCACAATAGAAGACAACTAAGAACAATAGAGGCAACAATTTGGTTAAAGATCAGAGAAAAACCCCACAAGGGGATAACCCATTTCCATAATCTTCTTCTTTTAGATTGTCATCAAATGTCCAAGTACATCAAAAATGAGTCAAAGGTAAAAATATTGATTAGACAAATCAACCATCCAATATCTAATCAAAGATGAGCCAAAAAGTCAAATATGGTCAAAGGTCAAATCTGCAAGTTCTAGTCAAAGTCAACAACAATAACAACGACCCTAAGCAGTCAATGATAAGCAGTCAAATGTGTTCCAAATATTTTGATCAAATAGTCCATGAGTGTGGCCTTCTTTCCTTAGTCAAACCCTGTCAAAGAAACTTCAAATTTTTGGTCAAAAGAGAGAGAAAGTCACTATTTAGATTTGAGGTCAACCCTTGTAAAACCTATGGTCAACCTTGGTCAAATAGCCCATAAAAGTTTGGTTTCTTTCCCAGTAAATGCAGCCTCCCAAATCAGAGGAAAATTCAGAATTTCCACATCAAAATGAACCCAAGTCAAATCAAATCAAAGCTGGTCAAATTTTCCCTACCACAGAAAGTCAACGAACCAAACAAAAATATCTTCCTTCCCTTCGCACGTGTGAACTTGGACTTGAAATTTCAGAGATAGTTGAACCAAACAAGTGAAGATGTGAATGTGTGATGCTACCTTCAAGTGATGGCAAGATTGGTTTTGTTTATGTGTCCTTGGAGGTCAAATTTCCTTGCCAAGGCTAACTTGTACTTTTGTTTAGATGTGGGTTTCACATTAAAATTAATATTTTTTCTTGTGCAAATTAAATTCTTCCAAGGGATAGTAGGGCCTGTAGAGGATGAGGAGGGCTTCCCAAAGGAGGGAATTTCTCCTTGAGTTTCCAAAATTCAACATTTCCCTCATACAAAAGGGAAGCTAAAAGGAATTTATTCTTGAAGAAAAAAATTATGTAAATCCTAATATAAGTGCCCTTAAGTGTAAATACTTTAGGAAACATAAAAAGGATATTATTTTTCACAATTTCAAATCTAATTTGACTAGATGCTATTCTCCTTAGAACTGTTCTTTAGCAGAATGATCCTTCCCTTGCTACCTAATGTTTTGATTAATTGTGTCACGTTGAATCAAATATGAGAGCCTTTGGAATACTGCCATTGCAAAAGAAGAGGATATATTTGCAATGTTTTTATTAAAAATATTATTTTTTATTTTTCAAACTATTTATCTCTATTCCATAATATGACAAGGTCCTAAAAATGATATTTTTTTCTTATTCTTGTACTGGATTTCGGGTCACTTGCATATGCCTTAATTTCTCCAATTAGACACTGTGCTGCTTGATTTCCAATTTTAATTGAAGATTACTCGCATTAATTTTATAGTTGGGTGGGCACACAGAGCCGCATTAAATGATCAAAATTAATAGATTAATGTTAAATAACCAAAAATTACAAGCAACAAAACACATGAGAACGGACATGTGACAAAATGTAGGGACTTCAAGGAGGAAAAACATAATAATACCTAAAACTCAAAGTGATTGAGTTTAAAAGGGAAAGAAGTGAGGGAGACCAAGACCATTCAAACTTGTCAAAAGCCATGAAAATAACCTACAATACTAACAAAAAAATTTAAATATATTAATAGGATAACGTACTAAGATTATTGAACTAAAAAACTAGATAATTCGATCCATCACACACATAGAAGATATTATCCCACTTGAGATAATCTTGTTGACTACAAAGAAAATAAATGGAAAATTTAAAGCCAATAGAGGTATTTTACTTCGCACATGAATTTGTGGAGGAAGTTCAAGAGTAGATGCCACATATGACATACTATGCCATAATTGGGTGGAAACAAATTGAGGGATGAAAAAAAAAATTGAACAAAATAATTTCATGGAAAATAAGGGTGCTTAATGAAGATGGATATCTTGATTTATAAATAAGGTAAGGGAGGTTGCCTCTTTAGCTAGAGAATTATTACTCTCATTCTATCCAAAGGATGCAAAAATAAATTCCCTCTTCAAAGTTTACAGTCTCTTGTTGAACTTTGATGAAGTTTTAATCCATTGCTAGATGAATGTTTTATTTTTGATCTTGCATAGCTTTTATGATAATCTGTAAGTCTCTCAGGATCATCACTTTAGTAATATGCCATGAGATTTCAAATCAACGCCCCATGTATAAATTAGAATATATCGATTAGTTATTAATAGTGTGTCTTGATCCCCATGAGAAATAAAATTCCTTTAATCCATATAGGTTTATTATTACCCCTCCCTCATGTCACCCCTTTGATTTTATTTTTAAAGACAAGTAAATGAGAAAGATACTTTTTCTCATAAAGTTAATGATGTCTTTGTAATATCTATATTTTCTTTTTTTGCACACACACACACATAATTATAATTTCCTTTACACTAAGATACATTAGTATTTTAATGATTATGGTATTTTATGATATTAATATTATGTAGAGTGGCCACTTTCTTTATTTTCCAATAATTTAATCAATACTTTCCATATTATGTCATTCTTTTATTTTTAAATTATTTAGTTACAACTTTACGTATTTATGTCATTCTATATTTAGTAACTAAGTTTGACTAGAATTTAAAGTTATTTTAAAAACCTCTTACCTCTATATTAATTATATTCACTTTAAAATAATTATAAAAAACCAGTTAAAATGTTAATTATATTTTGGTGCTTTGAATATGATTTTTCCTATTCATAAACATTTATAAGAATTTGTTAAAATCTCATAAAACCCATTCTTTAGTAATAAAATATTTTCAATGATCAAAGCCACATTCATGAACATTTGTTGGAAAGTCATGAAACCCATGCTTTATTAATAAAATATTTTAATGATCAAAGCCACATTCATAACATTTGTTGAAAACTCATAAAACCCTTGCTTTATTAATAAACTATTTTCAATGATCAAAGCCACATTCACCCTCCTCCTTTAATTGAACACCTACTGAACCATGGCATCTCCAAGCTTTCCCACATCATAAATCCTGCCACCACTTCTATTTGGAGACAAGGATGGCTTTTAGTCGAGGAAATGAACTTGTACAAGGAATTTTGCATGGCATGGACTGCTTGCACAAATTCTCTTTCCACTGGCCATATTTGTTTGACTGATAGGGATGATGAAATTTTTTGGAGTCTATCCCCTTTTGGAATGCACACACCTAAGATGGGGTATATTTCTCTTCTGGCTCCCTAAGAAGGCATTGCCACCAAATGGTGGTGGAAGGTAATTTGGAAGGCCCATTTCCCTGCAAAATATAATATCTTCGTGTGGTGTATGATGGAAAAAAAAGCAGCAACTTGGGATGTTCTCCAAAAAATATATATCGTAGTGTTTGGATGGTTATCCTTGTGCAAGAATTTTGAAGAATCAACCAATCATATATTCTCGTCTTGTCCTTATTTCCTAAAAGTTTTTCATAGATGCAAGTAGGTAGCATGCTGCCTAGGGGAATGGGTTGGGGAGTATCTAGTGGGGGCCTAGAAAAATTGGCTCTCCAGTAAGGCCTATTAGGAATTCAAAGCCCCACACCTAATTTTTTGCTGGGGTGTATGGCTAGCCCACAAAAAAGCTTTATTATATGATATGACTTCAATAACTAATCATGCATTGGTTGAAGTCATGGCCATTTTAGATAATTTCTCTCAATAATAAGGGGTTATTCCCCCTAAAATTTTTATTATTAAAAATACCGATCATTCTCCCCCCTGGGATTATTGCAATAGAGCATAAAGTAATTATGGTCAGAGTAGTGGAGGGGGCTTCTTCCTCTTCCTTTTTATCTCTCTCTTTTTAGAGTCAAAATTGGGCTTGGCACATTACCAATAACAAAGTTGAACTATTATCCTACAAGAATTTTCTTCTCTTCTCCTTAGCTAAAGGTTGCACTCACATATAAATGTTTGGGGACTCCATGTTGATCATCAATTGGTTAAATGACACACAATTTTTCATTAATATTTCTCTCATGCCTATCCTTGAAGAAATTAAGAGGTTGATAAGCTCGTTCATCTATTTCTGTTATTCTCAGAGCTATAGGGAAACTAATCAAGATGTTGATCACCTTTCCAAGGAAGGTTTGTTAATGGTAGTAGGGCCTTAGAAGGTCTTAGAACAATCGAAGAAACCATCACCCCAGTTTTGAATCGCAAGCCCATTCTAGGTCTTCACTTAGGGGTTGAATAATTCAGTTCCATGTACCAGTTCTATATCTGTTTTGATAAATTTTAATGATGGCTACATCACTTTGACTGTTTCACTCCATGCAGACATACTTTGTTGTTTTATCCTTTTCTCAACATTCACACTCAACATAATTGTTTTGTATTTTCTCTTGTCTAAGGGGGGTCATAAATCCCATTTCCAGTATCTTTCTTTCCATGAATGCACCTAGTTTGTGCATCTGTATAATGTAATTGTGTCATTATTTAATGAATAAAATTACAATGTTTTTTTCCTCAGGGAAAAAAAAAAAATTATTTTCAATTATTTTACCTAACCATATTTAAAAGACAACTTGAATTTTAACAACTAAAAAATATATGAATTATAATTAAAAATATACTTATTAGAAAATCAATCTATTAAATGCTAAAACATATTAGTCTAAATTTTATCTAAAATTTATTAAACATTAAAAAAGATAAACAAAATCTATATGCAATTTTTTAATATGTAATTTTTTTAATATTTAAATTTTGTTAAAATATTAATCTATTTAAGTTATTATTTATTTAAGTTTTTTTGTGTTTCTTAAAAAGTCTAGTTTATTAAAACTTGTTAATTTTTTTTTTGTAAGCTTGGTGTGATTACATCTTCATCGTGTCCAATATATCACCAGGATCGGCCGAGAATTGAACCAATCACTTTACATCAAGGATTACATTAACAAAGCACAATCAATATCTATCCAAGGGTCGGGAATTGAACCAGTGACTTCACATCAAGGGGGGCCTTAACAAAACACGATCACTACCTATCCAAGGATCGGGATTAAACCTGTGAATTCACATCAAGGAATGCCTTAACAAAGCACGATCACTGTCTATCCAAGACCCCGTGGACTTGTTAAATTATTATTTTATTTAAATGATTTATTCAAATTATTAACTTATTTAAATGATTTATTTATTTATTGAAATTAATAATTGTGTTAAGAGGTACTTCGCAACCCAATATAAAATTGATGTTGTAGTGTGTAAATGTTTGTTTATAAACTTTTACATGTCCTCTCAATTAAAAAATAATAAAAGGTTAAAAGTAATAAAGAGTCTATTATAAAAGAGATGTAAGATCCATGTTCACTCCAGACCTACCAAGAACAGGAAAAATTGATCAAATATATTGAGGTGTAAATATTTAAATGTTTCCAATTAGTAATAAAATTTAATTTTTTATATTGTAATTTTGTTTTTATTAATAAAATTACGATGTTTTTTAGATAAAATAAAATCATAATATACATATCAAATTAAAATATATAACATATCAATAGTAGCTATAAATTTCCATCCATTTTACCATATAAATTAAAATAATGATTCCATAATCATATTTAAATTTAACAATCATATATCCAACTTACCCCTAGATCTATCAAGCATCAAGAGGGATAAAATAGATGTATAAGCCCCAAGAGGGATCAAATATCTTTAGATACAAATCTCTTTTAAAGTGAAAATATATTTTATCCCTCTCGGGGCTTGATAGATCCGAGGTTGAGATAGATCTAGGCTGATTTTTATATACACACATATAATATCTAGGTTGAATCCATCTCTCCATCTCTCTCCTCTCTCTCTCTTCCCTCCCACTTTACTCTCTCCCTCTCTCTCTGTCTTTATCTCGCTCAAGTCCTCTCTCTCTCCATTTCTCTCCCAACTCCCTCTGTCTCTTGCCCGCATCTCTCTCTACTCTTCAACTCTATCGCTATCTATCTCCCCCTCTCCATGTCCTCTCCCCCTCTCTCCCCCCTCCATATTTGTCTCCCTATATCTCCATATATCTTCTATCCTTATCTTCATCTTCCCTCCTCTCCTCTCTCCCTCTCTCCCCATCTCTCCATTTTCACTACCTCTCTCTGTACCTCAATCTCTTTATGTATTTTTTCTTACCTCACTCTCCCTGCACCCCTCAAACTCCATCTCTCTCCTCCCTCTCTCCTCTCCCTCCCCTCGTCTCTCTCTTCATTCCTTTCTCTACCTCTCTCTTACACCTCTACTACTCTCTCTCTCTCCTCCCTACAACTCTAACACTATCTCTCCCTTTCTCTCCTTATCTCCCCCCCCCTCTCTAAATTTATATTGTAAGTTTATTGTAAGTATTAAGTTTTTATGTGATTATTAATTAAATTTAAATATGGTCATGGAATCATTATTAGTCCTTATTTTTCTGTTGATCACTATTAATTTAGCAATGATCAATGCAAAGTATAATGTTTAACTTAATTGATCACTATTAATTTTCAATATTATTAAAAAAATAATATAATACCATGTGGATAACTAACTTACATATTTTATGCCATAATTTATTGATATGGCTGCAATATTCATGCATTATTTTTATATATTTGTGTAGTGTTTTTTTATTCTTAAGTTTTGTAGGGAAGCCATCCAAAAATAAAATAATTGAAAATAAATTATACTCAAGTAAATAACATATCTACCATCAATTAATCCCGACCATAATTTAAGAAAATATTATACTCAAGTAAATAACATATTTACCATCAATTACTTCCCACCATTATTTAAGCAAATCCTTACATAAAAAATGGATAGGTGTTATCAAAAAATTGCACCTGATAGGCTGCTAATCAGACAACTTCATGTAACTATTTCAAACCAATATTGCAACTGAAGCCTAGCCTCTTCAGTCTGAGAGGGATCTATCAAAGGGGTTAATAATATTGCGTAAAGATGAATCTAGATGGCTAACTCTACCTGGAAAACAACTTGCTTGTGATGTGTATAGGTTGAAAAGGGTATAAGTCTGAAATCATTGGGCTTATGGAGTCAAAAAATTCAGTGATTCAATAGTAAGTTCACTTGATATGGAAGCTGAGGCAGGTAAGAGTTTTTAGTAGAGTTAAGAGACACATGAAACCTGAAATAACATAGTCAATTCATCTATAAAGGAAGTCAGAGCATTACATGAATGAATACTGAGTATTAAAGATGAAAACCACTGAAAATGGTACAAATAGAAAATATAGATCAATTAAGCACTAAAAAATCCATGAGAATCTCAGGTTGGCCAAGTAAAAGTTCTCAGTATTACTAAAAATAGTCAAATTGCATAAAGATGCAGTATTGCCAAAAAATATCCAACCCTTTAAAAATTTGAATATATGCCCTTTAATAGACTTGTTACAAGATGAGATGATCTGCCTCCTAGATAGATTCATCGAACTTTTCCTAATGGCACCTTTCATAACAATAAAACATCTACTTTAATGAGAAAATGACATCTATTCTATTTGACAATCCTTTTCCTATTAGGACTCAAATTTTCCATTATTACATCAACTACCTTATATCCTAATATTAGTTAAATATTTGACAAATTGTTGAGCCCCAAAGATGTCCTTTTCTTTCACCAAATTTCACTTCATTTCCTTTGTCCTTTATCAGTTATAGGCTTAAAAGATCAATAGGATTGATTAAAGTTACTTTAAGAATGCATACAATGACTGACTTGCTATACTTTTATGGTTATGTTGTTATAGTAATTTTTTATCAGACTTAGCTACAGAATGCAGCCATTCTGTAGCTAGTCGCCTATTCTGCAGCTATCTTCATGTTCACACAGGTTACAGGTGTTACTTAAAGGAAAAACGCATATGGTTGAATTCCACAACACTCCTACATCATTTCTGCCCTCTACGAAGCCTGAGCAAAAATCTACAGGTGGTTATGCACATGGAGGAAACCAAAATTAAGAAGTGGATTCCTACCAGGACAAGGACTCTACAGATGTCTTCAGCAAAGTACGAGGCCTCCACAAGAGTTCTAATTTGATTTTAATTGAAAAAGACACTTATCCCTACTTCTTCTCCAGGACAGTTATGTATTTCTCTTATAAGAATAACTCGGGAAACTGAGAGACAGTTAGCTAGATTGATGTTTTATTGTTAAGATTGTCCAAGACCGTAATACTCTGTTTTTGAAGCATTTTCCTTTGATGAAGAGAAAATTTAATACATGATCTGAAGCAATCTTGAGGAGATTCGTGTGCTGATCTGGTGGTAGAGGGCCCCTACTGGCCGAGAGGCTCTGTGCATATTGTTTAGATAAGTAATTTTAGCTCTCTTTCGTTCCTAATTTAGGCAGTTTTCTGAACTTTATGTTTTATGCTCACTTACATTGAATGTTATAGCCAGTCTTGTTCTTATGAATTGTTCCAAAATACCACTAACACTGAATAAGATAGAGTTGTAGTATTTTAGAGATTAATTTCATTTTAGTTCAGCTGTATTATTTCATATATTAATTTCATTTTAGTTCAGCTGTAATATTTCGGAGGTTGATTGCATATTAGTTCAGTTTTGTTTAATGTATTTTGAGTTTTAGCAGCTAGTTGTATTCTAGTTCTGTAAAATTAGACTTAAAGGCCTTCATTATTTACAAGCTGCTCTTTTTCTTAATCTCTGCTAATACATCATTGTCATAGGAACAAGAATTGGTAATGTCATTTTGAAGTCTTGACTATTCTGCAATTTCTCATAATTTTACAAACTTGCCTCTTTCCAAAACTATTCCAAAAGATTTCTAACCTTTGAATGAGGTTTAATAGTGACATTTTGAGTTGCAGAATGGATTAAATTTAGTGTCATAAGTTAATTTAGAGTAGGGTTCCTTACTGTGTTACAGATAATCTTTTCCAAATGTGTTCCAACAAATTTCTAACCATGGATGCGATTTTCTCTGTGATAATTGTAAGTTGTTGTTTACTCAGAAGAACCTCATTGCATTAAACTTATCCTTTTCTCAAGTTGTTCTAACATACTTCTAGTGAAATGAATTGGACTGAGTTCATGTTATGAGTTATTTTTCTTGTCAAGTTTTGAAATCTATGAATTAGCATTTTCTGTTTCTTAGGTGCCATACATAGTTTAGAATAGATTTTTCTCTGTTTTAGTGTGACCAACAACTCCTCTTTTCCAATAAATTAGTTCTTTTCCTGTTAGCATAAAAACACAAAACAAAAAAAACAATAGAAAAACACTAAATACAACGAAGTAGGAAGCAGATACCTAGGCACATAAAGTGCACTTCACTTCAACAGTTTACTAGCCCTGGTTGACAATTTATGACATCAATTTAGGAACACTAAGTTGAGCAGACATTTTTGGCGCTGTTGTTGAGGAAGTGTAACTAGGTAGCCTTGTTTCTTACCTCCCAAAAACTATGATATGCGTAGAGAAAGAGACTCAAGGGGTAGATTCATAAAAAGCAGAAGCTTGATTCCTAGAACACCACTTGTGCCACCAAGACCAAGAGGCAGCACACCTCCAACTCAAACCCACATCCCATACTCCATTGATCATAGACTTCCAGAGAACTTAAGATTATACATTCCATCAGAAGAACCTTCCACTTCATCCACTGAACCTATCTTAGAAGAAGATTCAAGGACCCCTGCTAGAGACCTAAACTTTTCCACTTCCACAGGAGAATCAACCATGGCAGAAGAAGGGGGAGGAGGAGTATTTAATGGAGAAAATCCACTATTTGGAGGGGGTAGGGGTAGAGGTAGAGGAGAAGGAGGTAGAGGTGCAGAAGGAGAAGGAGGTAGAGGTGAAGAAGGAGGCAGAGGAAGAGGTAGAAGGGAAATGAGAAGCTCTTTTGGGTTTCCTATAGTAGATGAAGAAACCAATGCAACTATGAAAAACATTTCACCCTCTATCCTTCCAAACTTTTATGGACTCAAAACTGAAGATCCTGAAACCTTCCTATTTGAATTTTAAGTCCTATGTAGTGTAAGTGTCAGTCTAGTCATACTGCCATCAGTGATCAAAGTTACTCTTTGCATTTGCATATTAGGAGTCCCATAATAATCAATTTCATCATTCTGTTAGGTCATGGATTCATTGATGGTAGTAATTTTTATCAGTTGTCCCTCATGAGGTACTTGCTGATTTTCCTTTCTATGGTCTTTAGTCATCAGTCACCTTCATTCTCAAAATCATGTCAACAGGCCATAGGATGGGTCTCATTAGTTTCTAGGGTCTCACCATGGTCAAATTGATGAGTCAAATCTCAATAATATCAGCAAGGTCATGAGGAAAGTCAATAAGCTCGAAGTCACAACACCTGGAAGATCAAAAAAATATTTTATTCAGCTTGACGTAATTTTCACCTAAAAACTATGTTTTGAGGTGAAAACATGATACTTTGCCTTTGAGTCACAATTCAGAAGCTGTTATCTCCACAAAGTGATGTCCCTACCTTCAGATATTTTTCCACAGCATGTTTAGTGCCAAATCATCTTCCAAGCAAATCCATCAGAAAGAGCCCGAAAATAGCTTTCCAACGGTATACTACACTTTCAAAACTAACTTCTAGATTGAAATTTATGCTTAAGTGAAGTAAAAGCCCTTATATCCTCATATATCCCCTATAACCCCATTTTTCCTTAAACTTTGTTTTATTAAAGTTTTATATTTCTTTAATAAAATCCCTTTTCCCCCTTTTCGATTATAAAATCGCATTATAAATCTTTAAATACAAATGCGATTTATATGTTAACCACTTCCCCTCCGTGCCTTAGGACTTTATAATAAAAAGCTTTATATTATAAAGTCCCGTTGTTATAAACCACTTCCCCTTTCCATCACCCGTAAACTTTATAATAAAGTTTATGTTATATATATACCCCCCACTGTTCCCAACCAGTTCCCCACCACACTTTATAATAAAACTTTATATTAAATTCTTATATTATAAACCCCCCATCGCAAACCTTTTCCAATCGCGTGTTTTATTTGAAGTGCTCCGATCTGTTGATCGCACCATCCTCCGATGCGATCAATCGCAAAGTGTATGTTCCGATCACTCCAATCACATCCCCTCCTCCGATCTCCCGATCGCATCTCCTCTTCCGATTTCCAGATCGCAACATTCCCCGATTGAAACCTCTGATCGCTCCTCAACCATCGATTTTCCCTGTCGATTGGATGGCCCACATTCAAATCGTGCCATCGCAATCGGCATTCCCATATATGTTACACTTCGCTCTGATTCCGATCCCTGATTGTGATTAATCCCCAGTCCCACCATTTAATTCCTTCGTCTTTCATTACCAAAATGCCCTTATCCTTTGTAAAAGTTAAATTTATCCATTATGTTTATTACAAAGGGCCATGTTCCCAATCGCATCGGAAACTTTCGTTTCCCCGTTCAAATAATATCCCGCCCACTTCCCGATTCTGATTGCGATGACCATATTATAATATTTTTATTTATATTAATACGTTTTACTGTATTACAACGTGTTTTAATATGTTGTGTCCCCTCTGCCCGTCCATTCTGATTGTGATTTCACTATTATTTTCTATATTATATCTCTCCGCTCCCACCCGATTCTGATTGCGATTAATGTGATTTATGCCCCATTTCCCTTCCCTTTTCCATTTTAAAATAAATTTTCCCTTCACTAAAGGAAAAGTTTCATTTCAAAGGAATGTTTATTAAAAAAGTTGGTTTTATTCAAACAGCAAATGGAAAGCGAACAGACAAAGGGCCGAGAGCTTGTTTAAAACAAATATTGTTACAACAAGCAGCAAAATAGGAAATCTGTTCACTGGTTTACCTATTTTCTTTCATACAGCCTAACAGCAAAATCTCCAAGTGGTAAAATGCAATGATGTCCCTTATTTTCAGGGGCAGATTGTTGTATTTCTTTGCTATGATTGTATTTCAGTTCTTGAAGCTGTTAGAACAGCTCCCTTTTCTGTGGATCTATGTTCCCACATTTCAGCCTATTTATTGTAATTGTAATTCATTTGTAAGTAGCCAGAGTCTGAGAATTCAAGTGTGGAAGAACATTTTTTGTGCTCCATTGTACAGTTTGACAGGGATTAATAAAGATGAAACTCTGATTTGTGGGATCCATGTGGTATGAGATTTAGCATTTGTTCTCTCTTTTGGTTTCATATGTAAATTTTTATGTTTCACCTCTCATTCATAAACATTTCCTTTTAAATGCTTTCAAGATAGAAAGGTATAATCCATTTTATATGCTCTGCCTTGGGAAATCATTCATGCTCTGTGTTTTTCTTCTGTTTGAAAAGGATCCATTTATTGTGCCCTTTTCAACTCCTCACCAGTCTGTCCATCCTATCCCTATTTAGTTTATTTGCTAAGTTTCCTGCCTATCTTGCCCCATGGAATACCCTGTGTCCTGATTTAATTCCTGGTTTCAGCCGTTCCATTTTTGTCCCACACATCCCTGAAAATTCATTCATTTTATTAAACTCTTTTCCCATCATTTTACCTAGCCTAATATCAGTTCATTTATTGCGTTCCATTGAATATTATTTCACAGAGAGAGCCCTCTCCTGTCCTCGTAGGGCTAACTACAAGGCTGAGCGTGGTTTGATGTTACCCTAGATTCTTCCTTTTTCATCCTGAGGTAGATTTAGGCTATAACATAGTGGCAACCATACTGGGGAATGAAAATTTTGTTGTTTGCTTTATAAACTATAGACGGAGCCTGAAGTTAGCCAGGTAGCCTTCGAAATGCTCTTGCTTTGCATTAGCGAAAGTAGATGAATGCTGCTTCAGTCAATCTCCGGTCTAGTTTATGAAATGAACATCTAGTTTCCTCAGTAAGATCTAGTCAAGTTCAGATCTGATTGTTGATGGTGGACAATGATCAGACACCGCAAGGCTGAAATCATTCACCTGGCAACTCTAAATCAGTTTCGGGATCAGATCCAAGGACTCCACTGGAGGATGAACTTGACCAGCAAAAACATGAAAGGACAATATGGAAAGATCAGGTATTCAAGTTGGAATTTCATCCAAGACATTTTGTTCTTTATCATAAATTATTTCTTCTCTTTTCTCGAGAATGTCAAGAAGGCTTTGCAAAGTATATTGTATTTGAGAAAAGATCCTCGACCTGCATTTGGTTCCTTCTCTTTGAAGATTGTGAGTACCAAAGATTTGCATGCTTTTGAGCTTGATCAAGACCCTTCTTCCGAATATTATGATGACCATCTTTGAAATGATCAGCCTAAAGAGACCAAAATTGATCTTGTAGCTCCTGTATATACTCCTAGACCTTCTATAGTCCCAGATAGGTATAAACCTCTTGTTTTACCTTTTGTACTCCATGCTTTCCCTAAAAATTACTACCTATATTTGCTGAGATTTGATGGTGAATGTAACAATGTCAACGCTGAGCAACATGTGCAGAATGTTGAGACTTTCCTAGACCTTTTTGAGGTTCATGAAGAAGATGTTAGTATTAGGATTTTTTCTCTTTCTTTGCAAGGCAAAGTCAAGAGTTGGTTCAAAACCCTGCCTGATGCGAGCATCTCAGAATTCTAGCAGTTCGTAAAAGTATTCCTCGATAGATGGGTGGTCAGACAGAACCCTTTCCTTATTTTATACGAGTATGCCCAACTGAAAAGACAGTTAGGGGAGACAGTACAACAATTTTCCGCCAGATTCAATCGAGTCTATTATTCGATACCTGTCAATATAAGACCCCCTCCTGGCTCGGCTCTCTTACATTACCCGGGTGCTTTGATCCAGAAATGGAGTTTCAGCTGAGAGAAAGGAACTTAGCAACACTTGAAGAGATATAGAACAATGCAATAGATGTAGAGGCTCATTTGCTGATCCGAAGGGAAAAGTTGAAGGAAGAAGAGATGAAAAACATAGATTCGGAGAAATCAACATCTCTAGAGGTAAAGCTTGACATTTTGGTAAGCACAGTGGAAGAGATGATGTAGAGGATCATCACAAGGAATGAGTATAATGTTCAAGCCCATGGCTCGCTGATTGAATAAGAACAAGTTGTTGATCCAAAACATTTTGTTTCTTATTCCAGTTGTCATAATGATAGTTTTGTAGATCACCTTGGAGAAGAGAGATCTATTGATTTGATATGTATGCTTGATGATGTGTTTTATACTGATGATTTGCCTCAGTTTGATCAGTATGATGATGATTATGTTCTCCAAAAAAAAGCCAATCTTGCAGACAAATCAACTGCTGATTTGTGGGAGGAATTTCCATTTCAAAATCTTGAAAACAGTAATCATCTGATGCATATCATCCAGGACAGCGATGAGGAAAGTCTGGAAAATTGGAAAGTAAGTGAAAGATCTTTGCCTCTTTGTTTCACTTCAATTTAGTTCATCAAAGATAACTTTCATGCAATTAGAAATCAACAATCTCTCAGTTTTAATGTTGAGGTTGAGATAGATAGTGAAATTCTTGAGCAAGTTGTTTATGAGAAATCTTCCCCTAAAATGACTGATGAAATCATCTATGATATAAAACCCTCCCCAGCTCCAGATTTGAAGCCACCAAATGAAATTGAAGGTCAGATTATAGATGAAGGCTTGGAAGCTGAAACATATGATCTAATGATGCAAGAGGATTCTATACCCTTATGTTTCGAAGCATTTCAATTTATAAAGAAGAATTTTCGTAATATCTCTAAAAGAAAAGTTGAGCAGTCTGTAGAGTGTCATGCAGATACGTCGCAACAGTATTTTCAAGTTTTATATGATCCTATTTCTCATGTGTTGGATGATGTTTGCTGTAAAAGTCCTTCTCCATTGGCTAACCATATGCCAGAAAAGAATTTTGACAATAATTTTATTCGAAAGTCGACTTCATTGTCTTGTTCATCAGATGTTTCATTACAAAGCCCATATCAAGATTTGCAGTCATATAAGGAGACTAATGAAGAAGATTTTTGTTTTGTTCCTAATCATCAAGAGGGATTGGTTATTCACGAAGTTTAGGATCCTTTTGACAGCCTGCTGCAGTCATTAGAAAGAGACAGCTCAGAGGTTAGGAAAAGTCTAAGATCAAGGTATGGAAATTACCTGGACCAGAGCAGTGATGTATTAAGGGAAATCAATAGCTATTCTTATGAAGATCCTTTCGCAGTATTCTTGAGGTCATCCGGTCACCTCAGACTTTGCAAATTTATCAAAATTCAACCTGATTCTAAGCTTCCATGGGAGTTTCCTTTTAGCTCTTCTCTCTACTTGCTCATTAGAAAGCACTTGGGGAGAATTCAAATAGCAGCCAAGATGCTTACATGGTTTCATTGGTTGTTCCATTTCACTTGATCAGGTGGTGAATGCAACAATTAGAGTAGGTTTTGATGAATAAGCTCAATTATGAGCATCTTTCCAGTTTGTCAATTGTGTTTTAGTCATGTCTTAAGTCAGTTGGGTTTTATTATGGTTTTTCAGTCTTAGCCTTCAGTCAGAGTTAGTATGCATTGTATTTTGTTTTAGTATTTTCGAATCCATGCCCAATGGATAAGGCTACTTGGTCTACGGTGTTCTTGGCACCTCCAAGGAGCTACCATCCCCATTGGAGCCAATGTTAGTGTCAGTCTAGTCATACTGCCATTAGTGATCAAAGTTACTCTTTGCATTTGCATATTAGGAGTCCCATAATAATCAATTTCATCATTCCGTTAGGTCATGGATTCATTGATGGTAGTAATTTTTATCAGTTGTCCCTCATGAGGTACTTGCTGATTTTCCTTTCTATGGTCTTTAGTCATTAGTCACTTTCATTCTCACAATCATGTTAACAGGCCATAGGATGGGTCTCATTAGTTTCTAGGGTCTCACCATGGTCAAATTGATGAGTCAAATCTCCATAATATTAGCAAGGTCATGAGGAGATTCAATAATCTCGAAGTCACAACACCTGGAAGATCAAAAATATATTTTATTCAACTTGACGTAATTTTCACCTCAAAACTATGTTTTGAGGTGAAAACATGATACTTTTCCTTTCAGTCACAATTCATAAGTTGTTATCTCCACAAAGTGATGTCCCTGCCTTCAGAGAGTTTTCCATAGCATGTTCAGTGCCAAATCATCTTTCAAGTAGATCCATCAGAAAGAGCCCGGAAAGGGCTTTCCAACGGTATACTACGCTTTCAAAACTGACTTCTGGATTGAAATTTATGCTTAAGTGAAGTAAAAGCCCTTATATCCTCATATACTCCCTATTTCCCCATTTTTCCTTAAACTTTGTTTTATTAAAGTTTTATATTTCTTTAATAAAATCCCTTTTCCCCCTTTCCAATTATAAAATCACATTATAAATCTTTAAATACAAATGTGATTTATATGTTAACCACTTCCCCTCCGTGCCTTAGGACTTTATAATAAAAAGCTTTATATTATAAAGTCCCATTGTTATAAACCACTTCCCCTTTCCATCACCCGTAAACTTTATAATAAATTTTATGTTATATATATACCCCCCGCCATTCCCAACCACTTCCCCACCACACTCTATAATAAAACTTTATATTAAAGTCTTATATTATAAACCCCCCATCGCAAACCTTTTCCAATCGCGTGTTTTATTTGAAGTGCTCCAATCCACTGATTGCACCATCCTCCGATGTGATCAATCGCAAAGTGTATGTTCCGATCACTCCAATCGCATCCCCTCCTCTGCTCTCCCGATCGCATCCCCTCTTCTAATTGCCCGATCGCAACATTCCCCGATTCAAACCTCCGATCGCTCTTCAACCGTCGATTTTCCCCGCTGATCAGACGACCCACATTCAAATCGTGCCATCAAAATCGTCATTCCCATATATGTTACACTTCGCCCCGATTCCGATCCCCGATTGCAATTAATCCTTGGTCCCACCATTTAATTCCTCCGCCGTTCATTACCAAAATGCCCTTCTCCTTTGTAAAAGTTAAATTTATCCATTCTGTTTATTACAAAGGGCCATGTTCCCAATCGCATCGGAAAATTTCGTTTCTCTGTTCAAATAATATCCTGCCCACTCCCCGATTCCGATTGCGATGAAAATATTATAATATGTTTAGTTATATTAATACGTTTTACTGTATTACAACGTGTTTTAATCTGTTGTCCCCTCCGCCCATCCATTTCGATTGCGATTTCACTATTATTTTCTATATTATATCTCTCCGCTCCCACCCAATTCTGATTGCGATTAATGTGATTTCCACCCCATTTCCCTTCCCTTTTCCATTTTAAAATAAATTTTCCCTTCACTAAAGGCAAAGTTTCATTTCAAAGGAATGTTTATTAAAAATTTTGGTTTTATTCAAACAGCAAATGGAAAGTGAATAGTCAAAGGGCCGAGAGCTTATTTAAAACAAAGATTGTTACAGCAAGCAGCAAAATAGGAAATCTGTTCACCGGTTTACCTATTTTCTTTCATACAGCCTAACAGCAAAATCTCCAAGTGGTCAAATGCAATGATGTCCCTTATTTTCAGGGGCAAATTGTTGTATTTCTTTGCTATGATTGTATTTTAGTTCTTGAAGCTGTTAGAACAGCTCCCTTTTTTGTGGATCTATGTTCCCACATTTCAGCCTATTTATTGTAATTGTAAGTCATTTGTAAGCAGCCAGAGTCTGAGAATTCAAGTGTGGAAGAACATTTTTTGTGCTCCATTGTAAAGTTTGATAGGGATTAATAAAGATGCAACTCTGATTTGTGGGATCCATGTGGTATGAGATTTAGCATTTGTTATCTCTTTTGGTTTCATATGTAAATTGTTATGTTTCACCTCTCATTCATAAACATTTCCTTTTAAATCCTTTCAAGATAGAAAGGTAGAATCCATTTTATATGCTTTACCTTGGGAAATCATTCATGCTCTGTGTTTTTCTTCTGTTTGAAAAGGATCCATTTATTATGCCCTTTTCAACTCCTCACCAGTCTATCCATCCTATCCCTATTTAGTTTATTTGCTAAGTTTCCTGCCTATCTTGCCCCATGGAATACCCTGTGTCCTGATTTAATTCCTGGTTTCAGCTGTTCCATTTTTGTCCCACACATCCCTGAAAATTCATTCATTTTATTAAACTCTTTTCCCATCATTTTACCTAGCCTAATATCAGTTCATTTATTGCGTTCCATTGAATATTCTTTCACGGAGAGAGCCCTCTCCTGTCGTTGTAGGGCTAGCTACAAGGTTGAGCGTTGTTTGATGTTACCCTAGATTCTGCCTTTTTCAGCCTGAGGTAGATTTAGGCTATAACATGTAGAACCTGTTAGCGCTCAAATCTACCTTAGGCTAAAATAAGGTAAAACTCAAGGCTACATCAAACCACGCTCAGCCTCGTAGCTATCCCTACGAGGACAGGAGAGGGCTCTCTCCGGGTCTATCTCGGCAAAAGGTTTTCAAAGGGGCTGAGATGACGTATAATGAACAATGAATACTAATTTTAGGCTAGTAAAGAGATAGGTAAGTTTGATTTTTGATTTTTGGGTTTTCGTTGGAGAAATGGGAAAAAACAATTTTGAGGTCCGGGGATAAGACCAGATCTTTGCAGAATTCGAGTTGGGGCGAGGTAGGCAGTAGTCTTAATGCTTTTGATTGGGTATATGGATGGATCAGAACGACAAGGAGCTGAAGAGGGAAAGGGAAAACATGGATCCTCTCCAAACAGGCGAAAACATGTAAAACTAAACAAATTCAAAGGCAGAGCACTGAAATCAATGGATTCAAACCCATTTACTCATTCATTTAGTTTCAGAAGCATAAGAATGGAATGGCATACATTAAACATGAAAGAAATTACAATAAACTGAGAGAAAACACCATCAATAACTGAAAGCCACAAGAATCCCAATAGGTGCCACAAAACCTCTGATCTTTCCTTAGCCAAAATATGAAAAATATGTACAATAGTGTGCCAAAAGTTTCCCAAGAGTCCAACCTGTAGAATGTCTCAAAAATTACATCATATAGACCTCCTATCCCCTTCCCACACCTCTAGGGGTCGATTTCCTCCTTCTGGGAGCAGTTCCAACTAATTCTAAACAAAGAACTAGAAAATAGGCATCTAAACAACTTGCCTCTAAAAGGGAGGAAACTGATTCTTACATCTGATTTTTACTTTTTTAGGAGTGAATCATCTAGAAGAGGTAAAAGTGAGTCAAAGTTACATGCCAACCATCAATTTACATCATGATAACTCAAAAACTTCATCCACAAGCAAAACTGGTTCAACTGGCCGAAATTTTGAGCTGGAAGGTGAAAAATTGACCAAAAATCCATATGCGTAGTGCCCCTGAGCCATAAGCGTAGCGCGCCTTTCAGCCTGATTTTGGGGCACTTCCTGGCATCCAAATTGAGCTCATGATAGCTCGTTGGAAAGCCCTAGATGTTGGCTATCCAACCCAAGTGGAATTTCCCAATTTGGAGCTCATTTTCCCCTCCAAAACTTCATTCTCCCAGAAGTACTTCCTGCTGGTGCAAAAGGTGGCAGCAAGGTGGTTTTCATGGTGTTTTTGGGCCTTTTGACCATCCAGAACCTGATGAAATGCTTCGGAAATACTTGAGCATGCATAAATTACCATGAAAAACCCAGAAATATAAAGTTTTCCTTCAGCAAGTGTCCCAAACAAAAGCGAGCACGTCGACGCGCTACTCGTATAGCTGAAAAATCTGTTTTGAGACCAAAATATTTCAAAATGACAAAAATTTCTCCGAATTTGCTCAAATTTGGAGCAAAGACCCTCCATCATGTATCATGCCCAGCCAATGAAGCCTTGGCCAAAATCCAGAGTGGATCAGGCCTTTTCCGCCGTTTTAGTGCTTCGCTCAACCTCCTCTTCAGAATCTTCATTTTTGCTTTGCAGACGTGCATGCGGGCCCAATAATGACCTTTCATGTGGCGAAGCATGTCTTTGTCTCTGTTGGATTTTTCAATCAACTTCTCCAAATGAATGTTAACACGTGTGAGGCAAGAATCTCGATCAATTGGTGTCATGTCGCCGGGTCTCTTCCGGGCCAATTGTCGATCTTCACGGATTCGCCGCAACTCATAAAGTTCGTGCTCATCCTCTAGCTGTTTGTTACGCTGCTCTAGGTATTTTATCACCCACTGAGCCCTCTGCAATTTCTCTTTCAGCATGTCATTCTCGGCCCTCTTCTCCTGGATGATCTCTTTCAGCTTCGAGCTAGGAAAGCTCGCATCAACATCAATGATCGTGAAATCCGTGTCCCGGCCTCCTGATGGGCCCTCATCATGCATGGGCCTCTTGCCCCTGTCCTGAAACTGTACCTGTGCTGAAGAAGAAGGCGAGACCCCTTCCACCCTTGGTGGAGATAATACTCGCTCTGCTGATGTAGTCAACGAGACCCCTTCCACCCTTGGTGGAGATAATACTCGTCGTGTCGCTGCAAATAAGGCCATGTGGCCTCGCTGGTATGTCACATACAATGGAGCAGTGATATGCTCGATCTCAGGAATGTCAGGCTGATGTAAAGGCTCTCTCTCATCATGAACTACCTCAAGAGGCGGCTGCGGCGCTGTAAATAAGTCACGAGAGATGAAATCCTCCCAAGTGATGCCCTACTGTGTCAACCGACGTACCACTACGATCTTGATCAGCGCGTAATGATATATACTTCTATGCTACTGTGCTGGGGTCTTCCTCTGTACAAAAATCACCATCCTCTCTATGTTGTGATACATGAAGTACGAAATGTTCATCATACGTACCCTCGTGAAGTGCATCAACAAACAGACATGGTACGCATAGAGACGCGAGAATCTGCCCTCGCAACTGAAATACCAAATGATGAGTTTCATCAATGGTGCAAACTCATCCTTCAGGAATCTGAAAGGAAAAACTCTGCTCAGGTGCCTCATATACCCAGGTTTGATGTATGGCTCATAGTGGAATTTCTCTAACTGCTGACGTTTGTTCCATTCCTCTCCTATATTTGGTATCCCGGTGGCCTGAGCAATAGTCTCTGGTGACATAATGAAATCTACTCCGGCGAGGTTTACACGGCCATCATGTAAATGTAGAACAAATAGACGAGCTAGTTCACGATGATGCTGGGTTTGTGAAATCATCTCACAGTATCAAAAACATGACTGATACCGAAAACAATCCATTGCAAGCGGACATGCCTGCAATTGAGCCAAAGAAGTAGGCTCCTCCCTGAGATGCTTACTGCCTTTGCCACCTTTGTGAGACCTCCGTGGCACATTACCCTCTGCTGTGGAATCACTGTCATACTCCTGCTCATAAACTGAATCCGTCTATGACATGGCTTCGAAAACAAAATGTCTGCAATATGTATGCTGATATAGGTGTAGTGAAGACAAAGTTTCAATGTATGCTCAAAACCCAAATATGCTGCATATGTACCAAAGCATCATAAGAAAACAAGTGACAGTGGTAATAGCTCTATTTTAGTGGCATAAAACAGTCTCTGTTTTGATCACAAGAGAATTTGACAAATGAGTAGAAAGTGTATTGTATGGTACAACCTTTGCAATACTGGCCAAGGATTTGTCAAAGGACTGTGTCTGTCAATAGGAGACAGTGGCAATGAAATAATAGAAATGACAACAGTGGTAATATTATGGCGATGGAGGATATGGACAAGTCAACATGAGACTATGTGAAAACATGAAAGGATGTGACAACATTGGTAGAATGGCAAAGAAAAGGCGTGAGGATGGTGTACATAATGTGCCAGGGCGCCACAAGCAATACAGGCATGAGCATATATACCAATCAGAAAGTTTACAAACCCTTCACAAGACTGTCAATATATCTTTTAAAACCCTGAGAATTGAATTTGCTATGAACATAGGGTTTATAAATTTCTCCTCACCCAATGCTTGTTTCCCAACATCAAACACACTACAATCATGTTCAGAATTTATGAAGCAACCATTAAAACCTACTTGCAGGCTGATCGTGGCGTTTTGATATGAAGCCGGACGCAAAAAACAAAAATTTTTGGCTCTGTCGCTATATGGGTAGCGCCCCTGCCCAACGCGTAGCGCGCAGCATACGCATAGTGCACTTGATATTTAACATGGGCTGTGGGTGTTATGTGCGTAGCGCCCCTTATATGGGTAGCACGCCTCCTGTATGGGTAGCACGCACCTTCAATCCAGTCCACGGCTCTGCAAAACACGTCTTCGGCCCTCCACTTCACAAATTCGACTTCTGCCTTGAGGATTCATGAAAATGAAATTTTTTGCCATAATTTATATGTGAAGAAAATATCTCATCAAATCAGATTTGATTTTAAATTTGTTTGCTAACCCACTTTTATAATGTTTCGGCACTTTGTCATTTGGTCATTCAATAGAATGCTGTTCTTTAACTTTCTCTTGCTTTTTCTGAGTCTTGGACTGATAATACTTTGTTGACCTTTGTTAGGTCCCTATATCACTAGTATAGCCCCTTATTATTGTTAGTGTAAACCCCTTATTGTTATTATTGTACCCTTGTAACCCCCATTTTGTTATTATTGTGCCCTTAAATTATTGTTGTTAGGTCGGCTAGGATTACATTGTGGCCCACTAGGATTACATTATGGCCCCATGGACTCCTATATATAGAAAGGAGGTTTTGTAAATTGTATCATCCAAGAATTGTTCATTTATGTAATGTATTGGAGGTTGCTCCCTCGAAGTGGCTCATTTCTAAGGCGTTTATATCTCTTTTCTTCTCTTTTTGAGTTGGTTACACAACATTTGGTATCAGAGCTTTGGGATTCTAGGGTTTCGCTGCTCCAAACAGGTCATCGTGGAATTTTCGCTATAAATTTTTTTATACGAAGCTTCAGAAGCTGAAATTGTTAGGGTGCGAAGCTAAAATCTTGAGGAAGGTTGTCTAAAAATTTCAGATCTTGGTTCACAATATTTGAGGAGATATCATCTGTGGAAGTTAGGTATTTGTTCAGGCTAATAAACAGGTCATCGTGGAATTTGCGCTATAATTTGTTTTTTACGAAGGGTCAGAGTCTGAAATTCATATGGTGCGAAGCTGAAATCCTGAGGAAATTCATCAAAAAATTTCAGAACTTGGTTCGCAATATTTTTGGAGATATGATCTGTGGAAGGTAGTGCTTTTTCAGGCTCCTGAATTTCATCTCAAAGAGGTGATCGTGGAAAAAGTTCAATAACTCTCTCTCTGAAGATTGGATTGGAGTGCCGTCAAAAGTGGTCACAAGTACACAGCCTGTAGTTTCTTCGCTATCAATTTCAGAGACAAAGGACAAAACAGTGACACGTGGAAAGTCGTACAAGTTCGCTCTACTGAACCAGTCCAGAATTAGGTCATTGTGGGAGATTGGACACAACCTCCATTCATTTCCTTGAGAAGAAAGGCGTTTTGACCACGATACGCTGCAATCTTAAAAGGACCCTTCCATAAGTTTTCAAATTTACCGTGCTTTCCCTTATCTTCATTCCGAGCATCCCATTTCAAAACCACCTCATCCAGCTGAAACTTATCTGCTTTTGCCTTCCTGTCATAAATCTTCTTTATGCGCTCTTGCAACTTGAAAGTATTTTGAAATACCTCCTCCCGTGTCTGCTGTAAATGAATCATCTGATTAATCCTCCGCTGCATGGGATCTTCCTCACTACCAGCCTCCTGAAGCAATTTGACTACCGGGACAGCAAGCGAAGTAGGAAAAACCGTGTCTATCCCGTACACCAACTCGAAAGGAGACATGCCAATAGACTTTTTTTGACTTACCCTATCAGCCCACAGTGCATTCACTAATTTCTTGTGCCAGCCCTTTTTATTGATTTCCAGCAATTTCTTAATGATATTCACCAAGGACTTATTTGAAGATTCCGCCAAGCCATTTCCTTGCGGATGGTAGGCGGTCGAATGTCCCAAGCTGATATTGTACTTATAACAAAATTCAACCATCCTCTTAGACTTGAAGGCCGCTGCATTATCTGTGATTATCTTACTAGGACACCCAAAACGTGACAGAATATTGTTTTCAAGAAAAGAGATAATTACCACATCCGTGGCTTGTCGAGTAGGAATGGCCTCGATCCATTTCGTGAAGTAGTCCGTAGCTGTCAATATCCATCTATGCTGTCCTGACGATGCCGGATGGATTTCACCAATGAAATCCAACCCCCACTGCTGAAATGGTGCACTGACTTCAATTGGTTTGAGAGGCAAAGGCTGTAGTTTCTGCTTCCCTTCGAAAATTTGACACTCATGACAATTCTTAACAGCCTTATATACATCAGAAAACAAAGAAGGCCAATAATACCCTGCCCTTAGAATCTTATTCACTGTGGTCTTCCAAAACAAATGGCCTCCGCAGTCACCTCTGTGAAAGTCCTCCAAAACTCTTTTAGCTTCCTCCTCTACCAAACAATTCAACAACACTCCCCCAGGGTCTTTCCAATACAATGCAGAATTCAATATACAAAATTTTGCAGCTCTCAACTTCAATGTTCTACTCTTATTTCTAGGCATCCCAGGAGGTGGAGACAAATTCTGAAGCACGTATAAAATGTCAGCATACCAAGGGGAAGAAAAAAAAATATCAGATACCTGAACTGACGTGCTTTCCTCATCTTCATTGGACATGGCAGCGATCAAATTTATATCTAGAGCATGCAGATTTGTTTCAGCCATGAGCTTGGTGAGTCCTTGTCCTTTAATCATCTTGGTCAGTTTAATCTCCACATCGTATTCTAACAACGCAGTGATTCACTTACCCCGTCTTCCCTCTGGATCTGCCTGTACCAAAACATCTTTAACCGCTGCGTTAGGAACGCATGCTATAATGTGGGAATGCAGTATATACACACGGAAATCTTTCAAGGCCTTTACAAGCGCAAGTTCTTGTTTCTCAATAATGTTGTATTTCAATGCTCCGTCCCTTATAATCCGACTGAAAAAAGCAATGGGCTTCTCAACTCCATCCCTTTTTTGCATTAAAACAGCTGCCAATGTGTGCTCCGAAGCAAAAGAAAACAAAATGAAGTCTTGTGTATAGTTCGGGCTGATTAAAATAGGGGCTGAAGAAAGAGCTATCTTTACCAAATTGAATGATTTCACCGCCTCTTCTGTCCACTTTACCTGACTGTCCTTTTTCAACATGTTCGTGATTTCTCTAAGATGCTCTGCAAGATTTGGAATGAAACGACGCAGAAAATTCATTTTACCATTAAATGACTGTATTTCTTTCTTGTTCCGGGGCTGCTCAATCTGCTGAATGGCTTCAACACGTGCAGGGTCAACTCGAATGCCATCTTTCGATATGATGTGGCCAAGGAGCTTGCCTTCATCCATGGAAAAAAGACTCTTTTTCGGATTCAGCGAAATACCATATTTTCTGCACTTCCAGAAAACAATTTTCAAATGATATAAATGTTCCTCATCAGAATTTGAAAACACAGTTAAATCATCAAGGTAAACAACCAAAAATACATCTTTCTCGTTGGCAAAAGCCATGTCCATTGCACGCTGAAAGGTGGCACCTGCATTCTTCAAACCAAACGGCATTTTTGCATAATGAAACGTTCCCCATGGAGTGGTGAACGCAGTCTTGTCACGATCATATTCATGCACTAAAATTTGATTGTATCCTGAATAGCCATCGAGTAGTGACATCCTTGATGCTCCAACTACTCGCTGCAATATATGGTCCATTTTTGGCAGCGGATAATTGTCTTTTAATGATACCTTATTCAAATTTCTGAAATCGATACATAAACGGATCTCACTTGTTTTCTTTCTCACGGGCACCAAATTTGATATCCAATCTGAAAATCGGATAGGCACAATGATTCCTGACTTATACAACCTGTTTACCTCTTTTTCAATCGATGGTAGCAACTTTGGATTGATTCTCCTCAACTTTTGACGGAAAGGCTTCTGATTTGGTTTAATGGGGATAGTATGCTGAATGATGTTAGTGTCATATGTTTTTAGATCTGAGTAATCCCACGCAAAAGCATCAGAAAATGAAGACAACAATTTCACATACTCTCCCTTTACCTTTGGTGACAATGACTTTGATAACTTAACCATCTTGGGATTCTCAGCTGTCCCAATATTTACCTCTTCTACCCCTTTCTCGGTTGGCCTCAATGTCGGTTTGCGAGCTACATCGTCTTGGTCAAACAGTTCTTCCAAAGGAATCAATCCCTTAGGAATGAGGTTATCCTTAAGTTGCAGCACTTCCATTTGGTTTATTTGTATGTCATCATTACCATCATCATGTTTTGTATCTATGGAGGTGTCTTTAAACTTACCCTTATTCTGCAGAAATTCACTAATCTCCTCATCATCCTGAAAGACTTGCCAACATCGCTGATTGTCTGGAACGGTGGGGCGGTGTTTCACATGAATCTCGAACTTGTTGCTGGAATTCATTGGAATTTTTAAATTGCTTGCTGCCTTAGCAAGTCCATCAGCAACACCATTTTGTATGCGAGGCACGCATGTCAAGGTATGATCAGAAAATAATTTCAGAATGTCTAAAACTGCATTACGGTAGGCCCTCATGCGAGGATGCTTGGCCTGAAACTCACCCTTAACCTGCTTTATCACCAACTCTGAATCACCATAGACTGCAATCCTTTTCGCTTTCAGCTTTCTAAGAATCTTAAGGCCAGCAATTAGAGCCTCATATTCCGCTTCATTATTAGAACAGTCAAATGCTAGCTTGTAGGAACACACTCTCACATTGCTCGGAACCTTATCCGGAGCGGAAAATGGACTACGAATCCAAACACCAATTCCAGCACCGTCACTACCCACTACGCCATCAAAATCCATGGTCCAAAGACCATCTTCATCGTCCTCTAAATGCTGAAATTGCGCCAGCTCTGTTTTTCCTGTTTGCTGCCCATTGTCTTTAGCTGATTGCTCCACAGTAGCTTGCTTTTCTCTTCTTTCTTTTTGCAGAACTTCTCTAAAATTCTTAGTGATTTCTGGTATATCTTCCGCCTGAAATAGTTGACTATCTATATCATTAAAACTATCAGCAAGCAACACAAACGACTCTAAGTCGGTATGTACATAATTTACAGGATGATTGATTGGCTTCTCCTTGCTGGTTATCATGTATTTCATCTTCTGCTCTCGATATAACTTTCTCATTTGACTGAAGACTGGAATTGTAGCATAGGAAAAATCTAACTGAAGTGTACCTTTCAACTTTGCTCCCCAAGATCTAGAAAGGAGCATTCCAAATCGCGGAGGAATGTCCGCCACAACCACATCCATTAAGACATTCTTCGCTGGAATTTGATCTAAGCTTACAACCAAATCTTTGATGAGTCCTATACACCTCACACGACTGGAATCAAATGAATACAAATCATGATATTTTCTTGTAATGTCTAGTCCCAACTTTTCCATGATCGCCTTTGGCATCAAATTGTGCGAAGCACCCGAATCGAACATGGCATTGTGCAAAACATATTCATGCAACCTCAAACTGATATAAAATGGAGGAACATCACTGTCAGGAGACTCACCATCTAATGCAGGCCCAAAAATCAATTCCGGCTGATCATCCTCAACATTTACCGTATCAAACATTGGATCAAAGTTCAGAATTTTGGAGACTTGACCTCGGTAGCTGCTGTTCTTCATGATTTCTATCAAAGGAATAGATATTTTTAATTTGTAAATTTCATTTTCCAAACTAAATGCTGAAACTTTCTCAACCTCTTTGACCAAAACTTTCTTCTTTTCAGCCTTGTCTTTCACTATGTTTGACTGATTTACCTTTTCTGCTGATGATACTTTACTAGCTGCGGGATCAATTGTCTCTTTTCCTTTCTTCTGTGGTATCGGTGAATCTGCCTTTGGTGCTGAAGCTTCTTTTCGTTTCTGAATTGGATTTATGGGCACATCTCGGTTTCTCAATGAGTATTGCTTCTGTTGAGCGGACAAAGCATTCAAATATCCTCTTTGGTAATCATCTGATTCTTCCTCTAAATCTGCATCATTTGCTAAAATGAAATCTTCATCTTTCTGAGCAGCCGAACTTTCTCCATATTCTTCATCCTCAGTAATGTAAATAGGCAGATCGTCGGGAGTAAAGAAATGATTTTGCTCACCTACCTTTCAAGAACAAAGATAAATCATAAAGAGAGAGCCCTCTCTGGATGCAGATTGGCTAGATTCTGCATCTAAAAGATTGGTTTGTGGTTACCTCGGGTATAATTTCCTCTTACACAACTTCTAGGAAAACCTGAGTGATAACAGATTCCAAATCTACATTTCTGGTTTGTCAAGCATCATCCTTTTGAGCATTTTTTCCATCTCACGAAGCAAGTGCTCTTCGGATGTAGATGTGGAAGCTTCTTCTTTTATGGTCACTCTTTTTTCTGCTTTCAACCGAGCTCTCTTATCATTCAGGTTTTCCTCAACACTAACAACAATCTTCTGCATATCTTCTAAGGTAGGCGGATCTCTGTCTCGTAGTGAATAAGCCATCTCCGGATCAAAACCATCCGGGAATTTAAGGAGAGCTGAATTTTTAGACGGTCTTAAGTCATCTGGGATTGCATTATAAACTGTATTGAATCTAATAATATAATCCTGAACGGACTCACCAGGATTACGCTTGATGCTAGTATACTCGGAAGTGATTTGCAACGGATCTTTTTTCATCTCCCACCGATCTAGAAACTGATTCTGAAGTTCCTGTAATGTGTTGATACTTCTAGCCTGTAAAGCTCTGAACCATTTACGAACCTCTCCTCCAAAATTCTGGGCAAACAATCTCATAGAAACATTTTCTGCATCAATTTCGTGCAGGTCCAAAAAGTCTGTCATTCGGACAATATGCTGCTGAGCGGATATACTCTGTGGTGTGCCATCAAATATGGGAATCTTGCTCTGATAATCAGCAGGCATAGGATCCAAATTGGCTGGCAAAGAAAGGGGTGAAAATCTGGCAGCCATGACTCTTGGCGGATTTATAAACTGCTGTCTCGGAGAAACCGTTGGAATGGGAGCAGTAGGTGAACGAGGTGTATGCGGTGGAGACGGAGGAGAAACTACTGCTGATTGTTGATCAGAAACCTCAGGATGTACGGGAATAGTAGGAATAAAAGGAGGTTCAGTAGAGATCCGTGAACTAGATGCAACTTCAGATGGCCCAAGAGTTTGTGAAGCAGATTCAATGAGTTCAGGAATGTTGGTAGCCACAATGGAATTTTTCAGATTCAGAATATAATTATCAATAGATCTATTTGCTTGCTCAACTTCTAAATATTTGATTAACTCAGGATTGATAATGATTGAACCATTAGCACTTTCGGATTTGGTTTCAAACAATGATAACTCAAACTGATCGTCAAACTAAATATCATCAATGTACTCAAAAACAGTGGGATTTGATTGAGATTTTACCAAAGGAACAATAGGAGCTTCTCGACGGAAAATTCTTGGGATTAGGTTGGGGTTTTCATATACTGGAGGCGGATTTGGATCAGGATTTGATCTGGTATGCCTTCTTGAAGCTAGTGTATTGATCTACTTAGGAAAATGTCAAGGAACACAATCAATTATCTTCAGCCTATCGACTTCTAGACTCAATCATCCAAAGGTCTAGAATGAACAAGTATACTGGGGTGATTTTGCAAATCAAGTGCTGCATTCACAAGCTAACCGGAGATCGACTGAAGCAGCGTTTATCTACTTCCGCTTATGCATGGCAAAAGCGTTTCGAAAGCTACCTGGCGTGACTTCAGACTCCGTCTAAGACTCATGAAACAAACACATCAACAAACAAACCATTGATATTTTCCCCAGTATGGTCGCCACTATGTTAGCGCTCAAATCTACCTTAGGCTGAAATAAGGTAAAACTCAAGGCTACATCAAACCACGCTCAGCCTCGTAGCTAGCCCTACGAGGACAGGAGAGGGCTCTCTTCGGGTCTATCTCGGCAAAAGGTTTTCAGAGGGGCTGAGATGACTTATAATGAACAATGAATACTGATTTTAGGCTAGTAAAGAGATAGGAAAGTTTGATTTTGATTTTTTTGGGTTTTTGTTGGAGAAATGGGAAAAACAAATTTTGGGTCCGGGGATAAGGCTAGATCTTTGCAGAATTCGAGTTGGGGCGAGGTAGGCAATAGTATTGATTATTTTGATTGGGTATATAGATAGATTAGAATGACAAGGAGCTGAAGAGGGCAAGGAAGAACATGGATCCTCTCCAAACAGGCGAAAACATGTAAAACTAAAAAAATTTAAAGGCAGAGCACTGCAAACAATGGATTCAACCTCATTTACTCATTCATTTAGTTTCAGAAGCATAAGAAGATAATGTAATACATCAAACATGAAAGAAATTACAATAAAATGAGAGAAAACACCATCAAGAACTGAAAGCCACAAGAATCCCAACAGGTGCTGCAAAACCTCTGATCTTTCCTTAGCCAAAATATGAAAAATTTGTACAATAGTGTGCCAAAGTTCTCCCAAGAGTCCAACCATGAAAGTGTCTCAGAAATTACAATATATAGATCACTCTAACCCCTTCCCATGCCTCTAGGGGTCGAATTCCTTCTTCAGGGATCAGTTTCAACCAAATTCTAATCAAGGAGCTAAAATCTAGGCAGCTAACAACTTGCCTCTAAAAGAGTGGAAACTGATTCATTTACTTAATTTTCACCTTTTTGAGAGTGAATCTTCTAGAATAGGTAAAAATGAGCCAAAGTTACATTCCAACCATCAATTTACATCATGAAAACTCAAAAATTACATTCACAAGCAAAATTGGTCCAACTGGCCGAATTTCTGAGCTGAAAGGTGAAAAATTGACCAAAAATCCATATGCGTAGCGCCCCTGAGCCATACGCGTAGCGCACCTTTCAGCCTGATTTTGGGGCACTTCCTAGCATCCAAATTGAGCTCATGATAGCCCGTTGGAAAGCCCTGGATGTTGGCTATCCAACACAAGTGGAATTTCCCAATTAGGAGCTCCTTTGAGCCTCCAAAACTTCATTCTCCCAGAAGTACTTCCTGCTGGTGCAAAAGGTGGCAGCAAAGTGTTTTTCATGGTGTTTTTGGGCCTTTTGACCATCCAGAACTTGATGAAATGCTTCAGAAATACTTGAGAATTCATAACTTACCATGAGAAACCCAAAAATACAAATTTTTCCTTCAGCAAGTGACCCAAACAAAAGCGAGCACGTCGACGCGCTACTCGTATAGCGGAAAAATCTGTTTTGAGCTCAAAATATTTCAAAATGACAAACATTTCTCCGAATTTGCTCAAATTTGGAGTGAAGACTCTCCATCATGTATCATGTACAGCTAATGAAGCCTCGGCCAAAATCTGAAGTGGATCAGGCCTTTTCCGCCGTTTTAGTGCTCTGCTCAATCTCCTCTTCAGAATCTTCATTTTTGCTTTGCAGACATGCATGCGAGCCCAATAATGACCTTTCATGTGACGAAGCATGTCTTTGTCTCTATTGGAATTTTCCAAAAACTTCTCCAGATGAATGTTAACATGCGTGAGGCAAGAATCTCGATCAGTCGGTGTCATATCGCCTGGTCTCTTCCGGGCCAATTGTCGATCCTCACGGATTTGCCGCAGCTCATAAAGTGTGTGCTCATCCTATAGTTGTTTGTTGCGCTGCTCCAGGTAGTTTATCACCCACTGAGCCCTCTGCAATTTCTCTTTCAGCGTGTCATTCTCGGCCCTTTTCTCCTGGATGATCTCTTTCAGTCTTGAGCTAGGAGAGATTGCATCAACATCAATGATCGTGAAATCAGTGTCCCGGCCTCCTGAAGGGCCCTCATCATGCATGGGCCTCTTGCCCCTGTCCTGGATCTATACCTGTGCTGAAGAAGAAGGCGAGACCCCTTCCACATCATTTGGAGATAATACTCGCTCTGTTGATGGAGTCGGCGAGACCCCTTCCACCTCGGGTGGAGATAGTACTCGTCGTGTAGCTGCAAATAAGGCCCTGTGGCATTGCTGGTATGTCACATACAATGGAGCACTGATATGCTCAATCTCAAGAATGTCAGGCTGGTGTGAAGGCTCTCCCTCATCATGAACTACCTCGGGAGGCGGCTACGGCGCTGTGAAGAAGTCACGGGAGATGAAATCCTCGCAAGTGATGCCCTGCTGTGTCAACTGATGTATCACTACGATCTTGATCAGAGCGTAATGATATATACTTCTATGCTGCTGTGCTGGGGTATTCTTCTGTACAAAAATCATCATCCTCTCTATGTTGCGATACATGAAGTACGGAATGTTCATCATACGTACCCTCGTGAAATGCATCAACAAACGGACATGGTACGCATAGAGACGCGAGAATCTGCCCTCGTAACTGAAATACCGAATGATGAGTTTCATCAGTGGTGCAAACTCATCCTTCAAGAATCTGAAAGGAAAAACCCTGCTCAGGTGCCTCATATACCCAGGTTTGATGTATGGCTCATAGTGGAATTTCTCTAACTGCTGACGTTTATTCCATTCCTCTCCTATATTTGGTATGTCGGTGGCCTGAGCAATAGTCATTGGTGACAGAATGAAATCTACTCCGGCGAGGTTTACACGGCCATCATGTAAATTTAGAACAAATAGACGAGCTAGTTCACGATGAAGCTGGGTTTGTGAAATCATCTCACAGTATCGAAAACATGAATGATACCGAAAAAAATCCATTGCAAGCGGACATGCCTGCAATTGAGCCAAAGAAGTAGGCTCCTCCCTGAGATGCTTACCACCTTTGCCACCTTTGTGAGGCCTCCGTGGCACATTACCCTCTGCTGTGGAATCACTGTCATACTCCTGCTCATAAACTGAATCTGTCTCTGACATGGCTTCGAAAACAAAATGTCTGCAATATGTATGCTGATATAGGTGTAGTGAAGACAAAGTTTCAATGTATGCTCAAAACCCAAATATGCTGCATATGTACCAAAGAATCATAAGAAAACAAGTGACCGTGGTAATAGCTCTGTTTTAGTGGCATAAAAACAGTCTCTGTTTTGATCACAAGAGAATTTGACAAATGAGTAGACAGTGTAATGTATGGTACAACCTTTGCAATACTAGCCAAGAATTTGTCAAAGGACTGTGTTTGTCAATAGGAGACAGTGGCAATGAAACAATAGCAATGACAACAGTGGTAATATTATGGCGATGGAGGATATGGACAAGTCAACATGAGACTATGTGAAAACATGAAAGGACGTGGCAGCAGTGGTAGAATGGAAAAGAAAAGGCGTGAGGATGATGTACATAATGTGTCAGGGCACCACAAACAATACAGGCATGAGCATATATATCAATCACAAAAGTTTACAAAACCTTCACAAGACTGTCAATATATCTTTTAAAACCCTGAGAATTGAATTTGCTATGAACATAGGGTTTATAGATTTCTCCTCACCCAATGCTTGTTTCCCAACATCAAACACACTACAATCATGTTCAGAATTTATTAAGCAACCATTAAAACCTACTTGCAAGCTGATCGTGGCGTTTTGGTATGAAGACGGACGCAAAAAAACAAAAAATTTTGGCTCTGTCTCTATATGGGTAGCGCGTCTACCCAACACGTAGCGCGTAGCAAGTGCGTAGCTTCCTTGGTTTCTTAACACTGGCTAGGGAGATCATGTGCGTAGCGCGCCCTATATGGGTAGCGCGCCTCCTCTGCGCGTAGCGCGCACCTCCAATGACTGTCCTCAACTCTGTAAAACATGACTTCGGCCTTCCACTACACCACTTCGACTTCTGCCTTGAAGATTTGTGCGAATGAATGATTTTTCATGGCTTATATATGAAGAAAAATATCCCATAAAATCATATTGGATTTTAAATTTGTTTGCTAACCCACTTTTATAATGTTTCGGCACTTTGTCATTTGGTCATTTAATACAATGTTGTTCTTTGACTTTCTCTTGCTTTTTCTGAGTCTTGGACTGATAATACTTTGTTGTCTTTTGCAGGGATGCGGCACTTGGCTTTGGAAAAGATCAGAGGCTTGCTCTGGAATTTCTTATGGTAAAATAAATACAATTATTACAAAAAATGAAATTAGACAATTTCTAGTTCCAAAACAGAGTTTTGGACTAGAAATGTCTTCAAATGCCTTTGATAATAAAAATATGAAACAAGAACTATTTGGAACCAACCTCATGGCCTGCGGGCTTTTATGACATGTATGCAAAGGACTTGAAAACCCTAGACTCTAGGACTAAAGACTCTTTTTTAACGAAAACAATCATTAATAACCATGAATGCAATGACCATGGACTTCAGTGATTTTTTAAGGAATTCTAATTAGCCCTGCAGGTACAAGCATGAGGAAACACAAGACAAGCAGACCCCCTCGTCAGTCAATGGCATGCTCCTAGCAAAATGCAACGAAGTGGAACAAGCGAGACACCTAAGAATGATATGCAAAAAGCGAAAAGATCTCTGACGGAGGGCTGTAAGGACCGACTCTAACAGGAGTAGCACGCAAAATCTACTTCAAGATTGGCTTAGCACGTTCAATAAAGTGATGCTTCTTTCATTAAAGGAGAAATAACTTCAAAACAGAGTGTTTCGGACTTCTAAGATCTAGCAACCAAAAACAAAATCTAACCAACAATTTCTCAGTCTCCCGAGTCATACTTATAATGAAATTACATAACTAATTCTTGAGAAAAATAGGGATAAGTGTCTTTCCCATTCCTAATCAAATTAAAACTCTTATTAACAGTCTTGTGCTTTACTGCGGACATATGTAGAGTCCGTGTTTTGAGAGGAAACTGCCTCTCTTCTACGTGCATAACCGCTTTGATACTTTAACTCAGACTTCGTGGGCAGCAAAAAATGATGAGGGAATGATGTGGAATACGACCATATGTGTTTTTCCCTGAGATGACACCTGGAACCTGCGTAGACATGAAGACAACTGCAGAATCGGAAACTAGCTATAGAATGTCTGCATTCTGTACCTAGGTGTAGTCAAAAAGTACTACAACAACGAAATCATGAAAACATAGCAAGTTAGAAATTATATACAATATCAAAGCAATTTTAACTAATCTTGTTGATCATTTAAGCCTAAAATTAATAATGGACAAAGGAAATGAAGTGGAATGTGGTGGAAGAGAAGAACATCTTTGAAGCTCAACATACCCCCACTGCTAGGTTCTTGCATGTCCTCACGCAACTATTCCATGAACTCTGAGACTTCTGCAAGGACATCCAACCCTCTTCTTCTGCTTTGTCTTTTAGTCAATGGCCTTCTGGGCTTCCTTATGACTAACTTGAATCTCAAATTTGTGAGTGCCCTGGTTAACCTTTTATTTTTCTTTTTCAATTTTTCATTGGCCTTGTACAACTTTTGCATTTGTAGAGACAGAGTTGAATTCATATCATTTTTCAACTTAATCTACTCCCTTATAATTTCATTCTCATTATTGATATGCCTATTGAGTACTTATAACTCATATTTATCTCTTCTTAGGATATCAATTGCAGATTTTGGTGGACTAGGAGTTCTGTCTTTACTTTCTGAAGCTCTCTTCTCTTGTGTATCAACATAATTGTAAATTTCTTGTTGTGCTGGGTCTATTTCACGAGCTTCTTCATCAAAATCCTCCTCATACTGATGCTTAGGTGTTTCTTCATCATCAATTTTTATAATTATGGTTTGTCTAATCTCTATTTTCTTTAGTATCCCTCTAAGTTTTTGGCTCCGTCTTGGTTGAGATGACCCTTCTCCTTTTTCTCTAGCAGATTTCCTTATTATCCTCTCTTTCTTAAGCTGCTTCTTAATTTGGGCCAATTTCTCAGAAATCATTTCTTCACTATCCTCTTGTATTGTTTTACCAGTTTCAGTTTCATTTTTGGAGGTTTTCCATCTTCTGCTTCTTTTTGTAGATTTGTCTTCAAGTGGAGGTTCCTTTGGTTCTTCAAAGTGATTTCTCACTAAGAACTCATCCCAATTATCTCCCATTTTTCTCAAATGATGTTCAATCAAGATTTTGACTAAACCATGGTGGTATAAGGTTGTTTCCAGAAATTGAACTCTCTTTTGAACACTTGAGGCCATTTTCTTTAAACTATGAAGCAAGAAAAATGGCAAGTTGATTTCTTCTTCTAAGAAATGCATCATTAACCGAATATGGTAAACATAGAAGGTACCAAATCTACCTTCACAAGTGATAATTTTTTGCAAAATAAGCAACATGTTTCTCCACTTATTCTTTAATGCCAAGCTAGGAATGCCCTTTTTAAAAATGGAAACATCCATACCTGGTGACTTGAGTATTTGCTTCCATGTCTCGTTATGGAATTCTCTATTTTTGAACCACCTTTCTCCCTGTCTAGGTAGTTCCATTGCTTCTGCAATGAAAGCCTCTGTAACAGTGAGTTTAATGTCTCCTATTTCGACCTCGGCTCCATTGAAGGACCTTGCAAATGTTTTAGTCGCCTCTTTGTGAAAACCACTAAATTTCTCCAAAAATTGCAACCAACCTACTTGCTTTAACATTTCTATGATTTGTGGATATCCCTCCAAGTACTTGGTTCCAACCAGTTCAGTCCTCACTATTAGACCCATAGCTTTTCTTCCAACCTTCAGTTTACTACTCCTCTGCTCACGGTGAAAATGGTTGTTAAAGAGATATTTCTGCCCCAAAGATGTTTCCTCTATTTTATAGAGCGGAATGGCTAAGTATTTGCTGCGGAAATGAATGATATGGAGTGGTTTTGAAACGAGTATAATGCGGTGAGGTGGTTCATATGAGTTGAAAGCTAACACAGAAGAAAAGACCGCGGAGATATTTCGTTAAGCAATTCAAAATAATCATTAAATACTTCGGCCTAATAACGTGACTGATCAAATCACTTCAGTACTTTAACCATTAAGTTTTAAATGATAATCGGGTATGGAAAGATGGAAGGGTTTTTGTTCAAATTTTTTATGACATGGTTGATAGGCATGATCAACATGACTAATTAAAATAACCTTTTTGAATCATATATGACTTAACTATGCTAAAATTTTCATGATTTGTCATCATAATAATTTTATAACTTTTACCTTTCCTTTCCTTTGATTCTTTTGTGGTTTTGATATGCCTTGTCCTCCCTTGAAAATATTTGACTTTCAGTCCTCATAACTTCTTTGATTTTTCTTGTTGTCTTGGATATGCAGGATCAATTTGTTGCTAAATAAAATGATTACTGGATAGTGCCTTCAGGGTCTCTGGCTGCAGAATGTCTGACTGATAGCAGAATGTACCTGTAGAAGTCTTGAAACATGAAATGGAATGGTTTGAAGCATGAATGGAATGATAGAATATTATATGAAATGAGTTAAAAATGGATCATGGAATATGGTGTGATGGAGTATGAGTGGAGTGAGTAATGGAATGAAATGAATCACAACTATGAAGTGGAGTGAAAAAGTGACCTGCAGCTTCTGATTTGTATTATTCAATTACAAAAAGAAATCAATCTTAAAACTCTGAGATGGAAATGAGGTGGGCTATGGAATGAAATTAATGAAGTATGGATGAATGAAATGAAATGGAGTATGAAATGAAATGGAATATGGATGAATGGAGTGAAATAGATCACAAGTGGGATGTGATTCACTTATGATTTTATGATAGCTTCTTGCAGGAAAAAGAACAAGCTTGAAAAGCTAAAGTGTCAGAAAAATTCTGATTTTCACTCTATCTTTTCTGTATAAACATGCTAATCAGAGATTAGTTTTCATGTTCATGCTTTATTTTATTTTATTTTTTATTTTTTATTTTTTCAATATTTGACTTCAGAAAATTCAATTAAGTTGATGAAGAAGAAAAATTCTTCATCATTAACTTCACATCACTGTTTTCCTGGAATTTCTTGACAAATTCTTCTCTCGAGAGCGGCTTATGATACAGCTTCAATCTATGACCATTCACAAGAAAAGTGACCTTCTCTTCATCTATTGTCCTGATTTTTATTGCTCCATTGTCTAAAATTCTTATAATTTCATATGGCCCAAGCCAATGTGTTTGGAATTTACCTTGGAAATCCTTAAAATTTGAATCAAACAAAAGAGCCCAGTCACCTTCTTTGAATTTCTTTTCCTTGATGTATTTTTCATGCCATCTAGTCCTTTGTTGTTGAACTATACTTGTTTTCTGAACTGCATCTTTTCTGATCTCATCCAATTCATTGATCTGCTCCAATCTGTGCTTTTGTGCCTCTGTTAGATCAAGTCCTAGCTGAACTGCAATTTTGAAAGTTTGAATCTGGAATTCTATGGGAAACAAAACTTGCTTTCCATAAACAAGTTCATAAGGAGTATGGCCTGTTGTGCTTCTCCATGTAGTTCTATAGGCCCACAAGGCTTCAGGAAGCCTATCTTCCCAGTCTCTTCTATGTAAACGAACAGTCTTCGTTAGGATCCCTTCAATGACCTTATTAGTAGATTCCACTTGACCATTTTCTTGTGGATGATAGGCAGTAGATTTCTGTGTCTGATTTTGTACCTCCCCATCATTTGTTCCACTAGCCTTGATGTAAATTGAGCTCCTTGATTTGTAACAATTTCCCTTGGGACACCAAAACGAGTAAAAATATCCTCAAAAAGAAAATTAACTACAGATGCTTCAGTAGCAGAAAGTAATGGCTTGGCCTCTACCCATTTAGTAACATAATTAGTGCAAACTAATATATATTTCTTTTGTATTGATGGAGGACTAATAGGTCCTACAAAATCCAAAGCCCATTTTTCAAAAGGTTCAATATGTACCTGAGGCTGCAATGGCATCTCACCTGAAGGAGAAGGTTTCCCTACCCTTTGGCAACTGTCACACCTTTTGACATACTCTTTAGCATATTTGAAAAGGGATGGCCAATAATATTCTAAATGAAGGATCTTATAGGATGTCCTTTTATCAGCAAAGTGTCTGCCACAAGGTTCATCATGACATGCCCTGAGAATCTCAGGCATCTCATCTTCCCGAACACATCTCCTAATGATAAAATTTGGACCTGTCTTATATAACTCATTAGCAACCCATGAATATTTTTCACTGTCATAAATGATCTTTATTTTGTCTCTTGCATTCATAATTGAAGGAAATTTCCCTGAAACTAAATAATTAGCAATGTCAGCAAACCAAGGAGTTTCAGTAGAAACTGCAAAAAGATATTCATTAGGAAATTGATCTTCAACTGGGGTATTGTCTTGGATGTTTTGGTGTCTAGATAGGAAATCAGCTATTGTGTTTTGTTTTCTAGGCCTATCTAGAATGGTAATGTTGAATTATTGCAAAAGCAATAACCATCTTATGACTCTGCCATTAGTAATTGATTTGTTCATTAAATATCTAATTGCAGAGTGATCTGTGTGAACAAAAGTTTCATAGCCTGTTATATAGTGTCTGAATTTGTTTATGGCATGAACAACAGCTAAAAACTCTTTTTCAGTTACAGCATAGTTTAACTCTGAAGGGGTCAAATTTTTACTAGTATAGTACATGGCATAAGGAATTAGGTCTTTTTGTCCCAATACTACTCCTAGAGCTGTATCCGAGGCATCTGTTGAAATATGAAAAGGTAACTTCCACTTAGGTCCCCTTAAAATAGGTGCTTCAGAGATTTTTGTTTTCAGGGTCTCAAAGGTTAACTGGCAATCATAATTCCACTTGAATTCACAGTCTTTGGTAAGTAATTTGAAAAGTGGAGATGCTATCTTGGTGAAGTTTTCTATAAACCTTCGATAATATCCTGTAAATCCAAGAAAACTCCTAACATATTTTTGACAACTTGGAATATATAAGTTAGTGATGACTTCAACTTTTGACTCATCTACTCTAATCCCATCCCCTAAAATGTGATGTCCTAAAACAATTCCTTCAGTAAACATCATAAAACACTTCTCATGACTTAGTGAAAGATTTTCTTCTTTACATCTTTTTAAGACTTTTTCCAAGTTTGCTAAGGCTTCTTCAAATGTATTTCCATAAACTGTGAAATCATCCATATATACCTCTACAAAATCATGTATTAGATCTGAAAAGATTCCTAATACTGCCCTCTGAAATGTTGCAGGTGCATTGCATAATCCAAATGGAAATACTCGATAAGCATAGGTACCGCAAGGACAGGTAAATGTAGTTTTGTCTTGATCTCCAAGTGCTACTTGAATTTGATTATAACCACTAAACCCATCTAGAAATGAGAAGTACTTTTTTCCAGCTAATGTGTCTAACACCTGGTCTATGAAAGGTAAGGGAAAATGATCTTTAAGAGTAGCTTTGTTTAATTACCAGTAGTCAATACATACCCTCCATTTACCATTTTTCTTTGGCACAATTACCAAAGGAGAAACCCACTGAATATCTGAAATAGGATAGATAAAGTTGACATTCAATAATTTATGCAATTCTTCTTTAACAATCTCATTAAGATTTGGATTCATCCTTCTCTGAGGTTGTCTGATTGGTTTACAATTTTCCTCTATGTAGATGTGATGAGTGCAAGTCTTGGGGCTTATCCATTTCATATCAGTGTACTCCCATGCATATGTAGAAGAATTTCTCTGTAAGATCTTGACTAGCTCTTCTTGTTGAGATTTGTCTAGGTTCTTGTTTATGTTCAAAGTTTTTCCTGGAAATATCTCAATTATAGAGCTACCAAATTTATCCATAGAATAAAGAGACATCTATATTGATGATAAAAACTCAATGTTGGATTCTTCTTGAAATTGTTCATGTTTGTATTCCGAAGAGGATTCAAAATTCTCTAAAGTATTCAAAATTTGGCTATCTTCACTAATTTTTGAAATTATGAAGAGAGGTTGTAAGTCTTCTTCATCCTCTATCCATTGAGTATCATCTAAATTTGTAATTGTCTTTGCTGGAGGATACAAAGTAAATTTCTTAGTTGAACTACCATAAGAGATATACATATCACTGGATCTACAACTAATGAAAGCATCAGCTGTAGCTAACCAAGGTCTTCCTAATATAATAGGGTGTCCTCCTAGATTATTCTTAGGAGTTAGGATCATAAAATCCACAGGATACTCCCAAGAATCTAGGGACACTGGAATGTCTTTTATTACCCCATCAGGTTTAATCACAGATCTTTCTGCTAATTGTAATAATGTGGGTGTAAAAAGAAGATTAGGAAGTTTCAGTTTATCCATGATTTTTCTACTCATGATATTGATTGCTTCTCCTAAATCAATGAGTGTGTTTTGGATCTCAATTCCATTGATGTGAATTTTGACAACTGGATTTCCTAGGTCTAGATACTTTGGAATAGTAGTCTTACCCATCATGATATCTACTATTTTTCCTGCCAGTTGAATTTTCTTTGTCTCTCTTATTCTTTTTCTTGTTTTCTTCATGCTCAACTCCTTTATTGTTTTTGCTAAGATTGGAATTTCCTTGATGGCTTGCAATAATGGGATCTTAATACAAACATTTCTCAGCTCATATAGGAAATCATAATTAGGCACCATAATTTGTTTTTCTACACCCCTATCAATTTGTAATGTTTCTGGAAAGGGAGGTGTAGAAGTGGATGTTGATGGCTGCTCAAATATAGGAGTTGAAATTATTGGTTCTTTTTGTTTTGATTTTTCAATGTTTGGGTTCTGAAAAGATGTGTCTTCTTCAAAAATTTTATTTAACCGTAGAGAATCTTCCTTAGAATTGTCTTGCTCTTGTATTATTACAGAAGGTTTCCTCTTTTCAAGTATTCTTGCAGACCTAATTTAAACATCACTGAGGTCTAGAGGAGGAATCAAATAGGTTGGAAACTGTTGTCCTTCTATCATGTAGGTGTTCTAAGGATTTTTATTGTTGGGGTTTGGTATGGGTTGGGCAGGCAACTGATTTGTTTTCTGAGGAAATGGTAATGAAAGTGGTTGATTTTGATGTTGTGTATTTTGAGGATTTTGTTGAGGAGGAAAATGTGGATATGATGGATAGGATGGTGGATATTGGTAATACTGAGAGTATCTTCCACAGGGATTTTGTGTTCCTTGCGCCTAGGTTTGTGATTGATTTTGAAATTGGGGCGAAGGTTGCTGCCAAGAATTCCAATTTGGTGGAGGTTGATTATAAATTTGATCATGGAATCCTTGTGTTTGAGGTCCTTGCCAAGGGCTGCTAGAGACAAAATTGAGAGATTCTGTGGAACTTGTAGGAGTATCTTCTTGAAAGAAAAATTTAAGACCAGGAAGTGAACGACAACTCTTGGTCTCATGTTTTTCTGAACAAATTACACAAGTCTCCACAACTTTGGCATCCAAAGGGCACTCTATCAAGGCATGTTTCTTTCTACATTTGGGACAAAAGATTGCTAAGGCATCAGATTCAGCTTTTTGCTTGTTTTGTAACTTAAAGGTGTCTTGTTGTTCACTAAGACTCCCCAAGATATCAGATTTGAACTCATCAAGCATATGTCCTATTTCTGCCCTACTTACTATCCCAAAAGCAGACATACTTGCCCTTGCAAGAGCAGGGTCTCTTGGTCCTTTTACAGTTTTAGATTTCCCTCTTGAAAGGTTGATACATAATTCAACTATTTCAGGCAATGTAAGCTAAGATATATCCCCTTTTCCCATCATGTTAAGGATATCTAACCATTCATCCCTAATTGTCTTCAACAAGAGAGATTTCAAAGTGTCTTGGTATAGGTTTTCCATTTTTTCTCTTTTGATGTTGTAGTTAAATCTCTCCAATAAATATTCCAGATTTTCATCCTCTTTCTGTAGCATTTTAAACACTTCCTCCTTATGGTTGACTGGCATACAGTAATCCAAATACCTCTCTATAAATGCTTGTTTCATGTCTTCCCATGTCCTAATAGAACTGTTGATCAAACTCATAAACCACTTCAATGCTACTCCTTTCAATGTTGAAGGAAATAGTTTAAGTTTTTGAGCATCTTGTAAGTAGTCATAAGTTCTACATAGGACTTCAAATTCAAATAGGAAGGTTTCAGAATCTTCAGTTTTAAGTCCATAAAAGTTTGGAAGGACAGAAGGTGAAATGTTTTTCATAGTTGTATTGGTTTCTTCATCTACTATAGGAAACCCAAAAGAGCTTCCCATCTCTCTTCTACCTCTTCCTCTACCTCCTTCACCTTATACACCTCTACCTCCTTCTCCTCTACCTCTTCCTCTACCCCCTCCAAATAGTGTGTGTTCTCCATTAAAAAATCCTCCTCCCCCTTCTTCTGCCATAGTTGATTCCTCTGTGGAAGTGGAAACGTTTGTGTCTCTAGCAGGGGTCCTTGAATCTTCTTCTAAGACAGGTTCAGTGGATGAAGTGGAAGGTTTTTCTAATGAAATATCTAATCTTAAGTCTTCTAAAAGTCTAGGATCAGTAAAGGATGGAATGTGGGTTTGAGTTAGAGGTGTGCTGGCTCTAGGTCTTGGTGAAACAAGTGGTGTTCTAGGAATCAAGCTTCTAATTCTTATGAATCTACCCCTTGAGTCTCTTCTCTACGCATATCATTGTTTTTGGGAGTTAATAAAAAATGGTACCTAGTTACAATTCCTCGGCAACGGTGCCAAAATGTTGTGCTCAACTTAGTGTTCCTAAATTGAGTTCATTAATTGTCAACCAGGGCTAGTAAACTGCTGAAGTGTGGTGCACTATGTGTGCCTAGGTATTTGTTTCTCACTACATTATGTTTAGTGTTTTTATGATGTTTTTGGTTTTATGTTTTTTATGTTGAAAAAGAGCTAAGAAGTTTACACTAAAACAGAGTGAAACTATTCTAAACTAGATGTGCACTAAAGGACAAAAAATGCAAAGCATGATAAAGACTCATAGCAAAGAAACAAATCACAACATGAACTCAGTAACCCATATCATGAACTCATCCAATTCATTCATTTAGAGATATGTTGGAATAACTTGAGAAAAGGATAAGTTTTTAGTGCAATTGAGGTTTTCCTAAGTCAACAATCAACTTACAATGTTACAACATCTCATCCATGGTTGACGGTTTATTGGAACATAATTGGAAAAGAACATTTGTAGCACAATAATATTTATACTCTAAACTAACTTCTAATTCTATTTTGCAACTCAATTTAGCACCACTAGGCCTCATTCAAAAGTTATAGATTTCTTTTTAGAATAGTCTTTGAGAAAAAGGCTTGTTTGTGAAATTGTAAAAAGGTTGCAAAATACTCAAGGCCTCAAACTGTTATTGATAGTTCCTGTCCATATGATGATGTATTAATAGGAATTCAGAACAATAATATTTTGTAAATAATGAAGACCGTGGTATCTAAATTTAACAACTAATACAATTTAAAATGCAATGGATAACAACTAAACTAGAATGCTAATGCAGTGAACTAAGACTAAACTAGAGTGCTATTATCTAACTTGAAATGAATTGGAACTGAACTAGAATGATACTAATACAGTGAACAAAGTTAAACTAGAGTACCATTATCAAGCTTGAAATATAGTGACAGAATTAAACTAGAATGACATCTACCTCCGGAGTATTGACTGAGCTAAAATGCAACTAATTCTATGAAATACTACAGCCCTACTCTGTTCAATATGAGTAATGTTTTGGAATAGCTTGTAGAAACAAGTCTGGCTGTATCATTCCATGCATAAAACATAAAATATAAAGTTCAACAAAACGCAGTAAGCTCTAAAACACCACCACAGCTATGTCTCATCCGAAATTAGTGATGTTTTGGAAGAGATTGATAAAAACAAGACTAGCTGTAACAACTGATGTGATTGAGAATGAAAACATAAAGCTTAAAGAAATGTAACTAACTCCTAAAATACTACATTTATGCCTCATTCCATATTAGTATTCTTTTGGAAGAATTCGTGAGAACAAGACTAATCTGTAGCATCCTATTCAAATGAATATAAAAACATGAAGTTCAGAAAATTGGCTAAACTAGGAATGTAGTTACTTATCTAAACATATGAACAAGGCTACTCAGGTAGCAGGGGCCCTCTACCACCGGAGTGGCATGCAAAATCTACTTCAATATTGGCTCAGCACATTCAATAAAGTGATGCTTCTTTCATTAAAGGAGAAATAACTTCAAAACAGAGTGTTTCGGACTTCTAAGATCTATCAACCAAAAACAAAATCTAACCAACAGTTTCTCGGTCTCTCGAGTCATACTTATAATGAAATTACATAACTACTTCTTGAGAAAAATAGGGATAAGTGTCTTTCCCATTCCTAATCAAATTAAAACTCTTATTAACAGTCTTGTGCTTTACTGCGGACATCTGTAGAGTCTGTGTTTTGATAGGAAACTACCTCTCTTCTACATGCATAACTGCTTTGATACTTTAACTCAGACTTCGTGGGGAGAAAAAATGATGAGGGAATGATGTGGAATACAAAAATATGTGTTTTTCCCTAAGATGACACCTGGAACCTGTGTAGACATGAAAACAGCTGCAGAATCGGTAACTAGCTACAGAATGTCTGCATTCTGTAGCTAGGTGTAGTCAAAAAGTACTACAACAACGAAATCATGAAAACATAGCAAGCTGGACATTATATACAATCTCAAAGAAATTTTAACTAATCATGCTGATCATTTAAGCCTGAAATTAATAATGGACAAAGGAAATGAAGTGGAATGTGGTGGAAGAGAAGAACATCTTTGAAGCTCAACAGATGGCACTAGCTTTTGAATCAATAATCTACTCCCCCCTGTCATTCTCCTTGTTGATTTATATCTTTGAGTAAAAACATGCATCTGATTATGAAGCTTTTATCTCTTCCACCAGTGACTTCTTGGCACAACACTTGTTTGTGTTGTGGGTGGGGCTCTTGTGGAAATCACATCACTTTCCTATGTCCTTCATCTTTTTGGTGTTATTCCTTACTTGTGGCTTCAATGGGTTGTCTTAGGTCACTCCACCTTGGCTCTATTATTTTTTTTGTGGGTTGGAGGTGATTTTTACTTTCTTTTGATTCACAGATCCAAAGTATCATTTTTTCTATTTAATTTTTTTCTCAATCTTGACAGCATAGTGGAATTTTACTCCAAGTGAGGATATGTCCAAGAACTCCATTTCTTCCTAGACTTATTTATGCAGACAACCACGATGCTTGAGTACCAAACTCTACCCATTTCCCTTAATACATAACTTCATGCGTAGGGTAAGAAACAAATTCGTGAACTCTAACATGTCTTCCATTTCTTATTGTAGTGTGGTCCATTTTATGTACTTATCTTCATAGGTTTTGATAGGTAATGCTATTCCTTAATTATATCTCAGAAATAATTCCAAGAGGGTGCAAGTAAAAGTAGTGAAGGTCCCTCCTCCTCCCTCTGCTAAGCATAAGTTTCCCACTAGTTCTTGACATGGGGGGTGGCTTTGAAGAGTGAAAATGTAATATTTTCACTATCAGAAAAATTATGGATAAAAAATATTTCTCTAGCATATTTAACTATTTATCTAGATCATTTTTGTCTATTTGGACTTCAGATGTAGGAGTTTCAAAGTCAAATTTTACCTTAAATGGGTCAGTTCCTCTGAAGTGACTATAGGATGAAGATGCTTCACCTGTGAAGGATTTGGGAAAAATTATCCATCATCTCATTCCCTTATCGTTCAAGGGCCTCTTCGAGAAAAAATTTGAGGGAATCTCCTACTCACTCATATTTCTTTTCTTCCTCCATGGGAGGTTGTTAGGGTTGGTAAGGCCGACCTTCCAAGGGTTTAATAAATTCAAGTCCCAACTCCTTATACCCCCACATTGTTGGGGACATGAACAGAAATACAGAGAAAGAGAAGTCCACTCTAATACGAATAATTCATATTTATGAAGGAATGAAATGGAATAAATATTTTAAAAAAGACAAAAAAATTCAAAAAAATAGAACATCAATTACTAGATAACAATTGCTGAAAACTATTTATATGCAAGAAAGAAATAAACTAGCTTGGGTGATGGTATTTTATCTCTGAGAAGAGATGTGATGGATACATACCTTTTGAATTGAGTTACAATTAGGTTCTTAGGAATTTTTATCATCAAGAATTAATGAGAAACCCTAAACATCCAAAAACGTAACCCTAGGAGATGAAGTGCCAAAATATTGTGGGCCATGTTGGGGTTAGTTGGAACGTCAACTCCCCGGGGTCATAACTTTGGCATATGATTTGTATTTGGTGTGCACAATAGCCCATTAGAAAGGTTTATCCAAGGAGTAAAAATTTCGACTGCAAACCTTTCCATAGCCTACAATTTTCCCATTTGCCCAAAAAATCTTTTTAGGGCCTCAAAACTCCTTATCAAGTTTAGGACCTAAAAAATTACCAAAACTAAAAAATTGTTGAAATAGGAAACCATGTTGTAAATTAGGAGACTAAAAGGAAACAATGTTGGGGTGCAACTGGAATAGGTGGGTGGCTACCAATATTCACCTGGGTCATTCCTCTCCCCTTAGGAAGATATGGTCCCCATTTGTTGAGTGCCTCCATAAGATGAGGAAACTTCTACTGAACTTGGTCCTTGGTAAGCCACTTGCCTTGGTGCAAGAGTTATCTAGCATTGAAAACCTGATACAACTGCATCCTCTATTAGTGAGTGTTTTTAACTTGTGTGTCAATGATCTAATCATTTGTGGCATGTTTGATGAAATATCATGGGTTGCAGTCTCTGTTATGTATCTTTATTCTTCCTTTATGCTTTAGTATTTTAGCTGATTTCATTACATTCTAGTAGCATCAGAAGGCCATCAAAATTGTGTTAGCAGTCTCTATCTCTCACCTCATCCATTGGAGGTTGAGGAGAAAGGTATCCAACCACAAACCAAAAATATTTAGTCTATGATTTATTGAAAAAGGATAAAGTAGTTTTCATCCTGTTTATCATGAATTTTCTATAGATTAGAGGTTGGATTTATGTTTTAGGTGAATGTTAGCTTAAGTTAAATAGCATTTGGTTCAACTCATATTTTCCATTATTTAACATGATAGTTTTTTAATGGTAAATACATTAGTGTATTTACTGGTTGCAGTACTGAATACAACTTCAAAGAAGGACTCGTTTCAGCACTGTGATCTTGGTATTTAACCCTCCTTAATTCTCCCTTCCATTCTTCTACCCACAACCCTATTTTGGAAACCATCTTCATGGCCACCATGAGTAGCATTCTTGGTGCAAGAAATTACCTCCAAGGGTTATGATCGTGGATAAGGAAGTTGGTCACCTCCCATCCACTTAGATCCATCTTTCCCTCACTCCTCCTCACCTCCATTCCACCATTTGCAGCTTCAAAACCCTCTTGGCATGTTTCTTGTAGCATTACAGGGCTTCCTACAACAAAACAGGGATCCTATAGCAACTTCTTGTAGCAACGTTGGGAACCACCTTATTCAGTCCAGAATCGATCCTCCACCTCATATGAACTTAGTATAGGCCTTAGTTGACCTGAGGCTCTGAATTCTTGCTTCAAGGATACCCCTAGGCCACTCAAAATCCTTTCCTTTTGCTGCAAAACATAGTAGTTTTAGTGTCACATCCCATCATAGAAATAACATCATTAATACAAAAACTAGCATGTAGTAGGTAAAATTTAATTCATGATTGATGTAGCGTGTATGTGAATATATATTAGTACCCTTATTTCTATTTTGTTGAGTATTTAAGAGAATGAATGAAATATAGTATAATTTCCTTTCTTGTAGCTAAAGTGTTAGTTTTTTCATTGAAAAAGTAGAGGTTAGTTATATGAATGAGTGCAATCTAGTATGGCTTCATTTCTTGCAGAAAAAATAATGTTCATGTTTTTATTTTTTTCTTTTTTTTTTAATTTTTTTATTTTTATTTTTAAATTTTATTTCAGTATTGAGTTTCATTTAGAAGTTTGATAGAATCTATATCTTCCAGAGTAACAATAGTTCCTAGCACCTCATAATAGAACTAAGATGAGGATGGCATGAGTAGAGATCATCTGTTGTTTGTATAACACTCTCACCTACAAGTTTGTATGAAAACTCGGTTGATATTTAAAGTTGAATAGCCTCTGGGAGTTGCAACACTCTTGTTGCAATACCAGGGCTCACCAATGATGACACATTTCAAAAAACCATCAACTTTCACGTGGCAACATCACTACAACCAAGACCAACATCCATGCATATTAAACATCCATGCATAGACCACAATCATACTAAATGCATATGAAATTGACATGAATGAATGAACAACACACTGCCCATCCAATCACAGGGGTGAACCATGCTCTCATATCACTCTGTAACACCCTCCTCCCACATCTACCCAAGTAACCAGTTAACCTGGGTAAACATGTGATGAAGAGTTACTATGATATGATTCAACCTCCTATGTGACCTTAAGGAAGAGGAGTCAACGAAATCACATCAAACAAACCTTCCATGTTAGCAAAAAAACTCCCAGTAGCCATCCCAACCACTCAAGTATCTGGCCCATGGGTCCCACTGAGGTTTTTGACCATTAAACCCTGAGACATTCCCTTGATATGTACAAGGGTGCGTCTAGGAGGCTCTGGATGCTCCCACAGCATGGGCATGCATGTGTACAAGGAGTTTTTTCCTCAGACCTGTGCTAGCATCCCCATGATTTGTGCCACTTTTTCAGGCTGAGATCCCAAGATACTTCCCAAAACATAATGATAGGTTCAGAAACAAAATATAACAACATGATAATTGTGAAAGTTTCAAAATGGAAACCCTACTGTAGTATCTAGATCTACTTTTCCTACTTTTTTCATTAACATTAACAAGTTATTTAAATAAAATATTCAGAAAAACACTAAAGTATATAAAAACTACAACCTACACATCTACAGATAATTTATTGAACAATTCACACATGTAACAAGATTACACATGATTTTTCGGACAAATTTCCTCGGAAAAACCCAATGCAAGCTCCAAAATTTAACTAACAAAAGCCAGGGATTGATTCTTAGAAGCCTTTTTAACAATGAGACCTCTAATTTATTCAATTTTCCATTATTTTCCTTCATTTTACTCCTCACATGCAATTTTTGGCCTTTCACCTTCCTTTTCTCCTAATTTACATCATTTTTATAAATAAATGCCAATACATGTCACTTTTCCTTTCTAAATGGTTAGCCATTTCCTTTGGCAATTTACATAGTCATAATAAACCAAATGAACACTCGCACTAGGATGTTTCAGCCCAAAATTCATCTTGGATTATGTGTCCCCTCAATTGTGGTTACTATTTTTCCTTTATTAACTTTTATGACATGGAATGTTCACCAGGGTTGTTACAAGCTTGTTCAGAATCAATAAGAAACCAATGACTACTATTGATTTAGAATTTTATGGAGATATTTAATTAATGGTTTTTTATATTACAATATATACAAAGAATTGAAATCCAATTATGTTCATGGAATTGAGAAATACCATATTTTATCTCAAAATAATTTTTAGTACATACCAAGAAGAATTTTTTTGCAGAATCTAGAAAACTAACATCATCATATCACAGGGCTCCAATCTACAGGTTATGGAATTGAATAATGAAATCCGTTGCATATAGTAATTTCAACCATTAAACTGCAATAGGGCTAGTGTTAAATAAACCCGCTTCTACCCACTGGATTTGGCATCTTTTCATGCATTTGGGAGAAATGTAGAAATTTGGCTATTAGAAAACTATGAATTTGTGCATGGAAACAATTGAATCCATTTCAAAGGAAAAAATAGCTCATAAATTTTCTATTAAATGAATCTACATCTTTATATTTAAGGTAAAATTTCTTTAGTAACAAGTAAAAATTCATTGAAATAAAAAAATTTATCACAATATAATCATGCAGCGCCTTCATCCAAACAACCAACAAAACACATGATCATTGCAATATTTGTCATTACAAAGTTCTATACTATTTCCAAATTGCAACATTGATTGCAACCCGCAATATGTTCATGGGTTATGATAAAGATCAACAAGTTGAACAGTTTTCCAACTCAAGATTCAATTTACAGTTAAAGTAGGGATAATGCTAAATAAGCTTGCTTCTCCCCACTAGATTTGGCAGCTTTCCATGCATTTGGGAGAAATGTAGAAATTTGTTAGTTAGAAAAATCTGAATTTGTGCATGGAAACAATTGAATCCATTTCAAAGGAAAAATTAGCTCAAAATTAATTGAAATAAAAACGTTGACCACAATGCAATCATGCAGTGTCTTCATCCAAACAACCAAAAAACCACATGATCATTGCAATATTTGTCATTAAAAAGTTATATACTGTTTCCAAATTGTAACATTGATTGCAACCCACAATATGTTCATGGGTTAGTCATTTTTCTTTCTCTCTTCACTTGGATCCTTGGTTAAGATACACCTATCTTTGTTATTTATTATGTTATTTACATTAGATATATTTCACATATGTATGTATAAAATTATTCTCATTTTTTATTTATTAAAACCTCGACTTAATTTTTATCTCAATATTTTTAGTAGTCGTGAGGATGGAGGGATTATATATACCTCAAAAGTAATTATAACCATTTTTCTTTTAAATTTAATTAAAAAATATTATAAAATTAAATTAAAACTCGCAATTGCACCAAATGTTGCAAAGGAAGTGCCATAAGGCTGCGGCAGCAGAGGAAATAGTAGCATAACTTAAATAAGAAAAAGTAATTGTGAAATTGTTTTTCTTTACTGGTATTTTTATAATAAAAAATTCAAAAATTGTTTATTTTCTCATCTAAAAAAGAGTAAAAATCAAGTTTTCTTGTGAGAAGAATGGTACAAAATTTTAAATGTAAGAAATTTGTTCTTTGGTGATAGTAAATTTTGGTTTTCAAAGAAACTTCTTTTTTTTCTAATCTTTTAAGTAACACATTCCTCTCCTATAAACCTTTCAAAAATACCATTTTTATTGAAGTGATTAAAATAGGAAAGTATCTTGTTTCTTGTGCTTTCTTAGATATTGAAATTAAGGGAAAATGTAAGGATATTGCAAAGAGCGGAGTGACTGAATGTGAAATGGCTATCAAATTTAGGAATGTCTTTAGATATTCTCATGTGCACCTTCTTCAATTGATGAGGTAGTAGGAACTTTCTTGGCTCCAACTCCTTTAGAATAAGGGGCGAATAATTATGTTTAGTGAACTACGTAACCTCAAATCAAATTATCCATATTGGTGATTGTTTTGGAACAAATTATTTGTTATTAATTGCATGTAAGATGCGCTTTTTTATAATCGATGAGCTAGTTCAGCCAAAGTACTAAATACCTCTATTCAAGGAAATATGAATGCTTATTTTCTTGCTACATGAAGGATGCACTTGGTTTTTCTGACTGTATTGGGTAGACTTAACCCTTCCATGAAATTATTTTCTTCTATCACATTCCCAATGTTTAATTCCTCTGATACTACTCATGGAAATCTAACTCTACTTTAGAGCTAGAATGCTTTAATGGCATAACAACTTATCACTATGACATGTTGTACTTCATAAGAGACTAATAAGAAGCATATATAATTCTAATATTCACACTATCCACCTTCATCTGTTACTTGAAAATAGAGCATAGAGTTATATTAATCATCATTTTTTATAGATAAGGGAAATTTGGGAATTTTTAAGACCTTGGGGATGCTTAATAAATCTCAGTTCAGATAATTTATATTAGTAATTTATCTACAACCATATTTCCATAATTCATTTTTGAAAGACCAATATTCCACTTGTTTGGAACTTTGCACCTTAGACATAATAATCAGTGTTTGCAAATTTTGTGTCCCCTTCAAAACCACAAATTTAATCAGTTCCTTTACATATATATATTGTTGATTAATCACAGTGATTTTCCTTTAAACACCAATCCTCATTTATAGGCTGATATAATTGATACAAGCATTGTTTTCCTTCCCTACATACTCTTCCATTTACAGTGCAGTAGTGCTACACTCTAGATATTCCTTCTTAATCCAACTTTCCCCTTCATTTTTTCTAGGTCCTCAAATCTCCCATTCCCTTTTAGAAATTCTTTATGTGAATTATTTTAAGTTATTAGGTAGTATTGGAGGATGTGTCCTCCTTAATCCAACTTTCACCTTCATGGTTTCTAGGTCCTCAAATCTCCCATTCCCCTTCAGGCATTCCTTATGTGAATTTTTTTAATTTATTAGGAAATATTGGAGGATGCATCCTCAAGCTATTTTTATTTTTATATTCGATTTCTCCAACTTCTACAGAAACAAGCTATGGGGTAAAAATGAGAATTTGGGTTACACTTTCATGAGAATTAGGGGTGGAAAACTTTTTTTCTCAAAAATTCAGCCAAACTTTTATAAAAGTTTGGCCGAACTGTTCGAGAGTTTGACCGAAATTTCGAAATTAGTTCGGTCAAACTCATTCTGCCATTTACATTAACGGTGTACTGATGGCATGGGTAAATGGATTTTTTGCTGGAGATGGGAAAACTGGAAACAAAAGTTCGAGCGAACTAATAGTCCGGTTGAACTTTTAAAATAGTTTGGGTGAAGTTGTTCTTATAAATATATTAGCCCGCAAACCTTAACAGGTTTTAGGCATATTACCATTGTCAATTTGTCTCGCGTTTTTCCATCTCACGTCTATCTATCTCATGTCTGTGAGGTGTTTCTCTGTTATGGTGTTGCTCTATTGTGAGGTGTTGCTTTGTTGCTCTATGACAAGGTGAGGTGTTTCTCTGTTGCACCGTGATGACGAGGTGAGGTGTTGCTCTATTTTTTTTTTGTTCATTTTTTTTGTTTGATTTTAATTTTAACTTTTTTGTTCGCAGGGAATTTGGTCTACGTCCTCCACGACATCTTCAGCAATCTCCCAACTTGTCTTCTCGTTGCGGCTTCTTTTTCGTATTGTCTGTGAATTTCCAGGTATGCTATCCTCTGTCATTAAATTTACAGTTTTATGAAGGTTAAATATTTAACAAGAAATCAGATTTATAATACATAGTAAACTCTAATTTCAAATTTTCATTTTAGATATGTTAGAATAAGGACTAAAATTTTACATCATAAATTTGTGAGCTATATTCATAATCGTAGAGAGTAGTATTTTCTGGTTTAAAAGGAATATTTCTAAAAATGTTTCATTCCAAAATTTCCAAATGAAATTTTTTTTATGCAAAATACACTCTCCAAATTCTTGATATTAGGTTGTCACTGTCACTATGTTAATTCTCTCCAAACACCTGATATTAGGTTGTCACTATCACTATGTTAATTATCTCCAAATGACTAATACTAGGTCGTCACTGTCACTATGTTAATGTTGTCACTATGTAACTGTCACTATGTTAATATTCCAATTTGGTATGGAACCTTCCCTAGGTGATTACAGGATCTATGGCCTACTCTGATCCTTATAATATACACAGAACCTAGTGACTAAAATAGATGTTAGTGAGGGTCTCATGCACTGTGCAATTTGAACTATCACATGCATGTTTGAGAGTCTGTGACATGCTAGAATTGAATCAATGTCAAAAAATTTCACATTATAATTCTTGACATATATAAGTTTTATGTTTCATTCTTTTTTGAACTGTGTGATGTGTCACTTTGGCTTGGAGGGTTCACGCCTTATGGGCCCTTTGGAGGTTGCAGGTTTGTATAGCATGGATGTTGTGAGACCTTATGATTTGTATAGCATGGCTATTGTGGGCCCTAAGAATTGGTTCTTCATTTGAAGTCGTTTTGCATTATAATTTTTGTTCATACATTAAAATTACGTGAGATGCATCCATTTCCCTCAGAAATGGATAACTAGTGTTGTCATTTCTTCCACTGAAAAACAAACTTATGCAAGCAGAGAAAAAATATCTTCCTGTGAAATACAAATTGAGAAATGACTATTTAGATATCTATTTTCATTTCTTCCACTAAAATTTTCCATGGCCAGTTGCACCTCCATATGGTTCCTTTTCATTACCTGTTGAATACTTTGCCTTATAATCTATACCTATTCTCTCCTCCACATAGCATTGGTATGCCTCCATCTCAGTAGATTTTTCTTGAGTTAACTTATTTCAATTACAAAATACCAACAACCTGTTCATTGGCCTTTTTTTTTTTTTTTAAATTTAATATTAGTCCACTTAAAAGTTGTAGTGCATCGGAAGAGACATACTATACAACCTTCCTAAATTGAAGGTCTTACTCTTTCATCATTAGTATAGCCATTTGTCGCTTGTCTATCCTTTTATTGTTTCCTAACAATTTTTTTTGTTTTGATAATAGTTATAGATTTTTGTTAGGAAACAATAATTATAAATTCTTTTTGACAAATATATTAATAATGAAGGTTGAACCTAGCTACATTCTTCAACATCTACGAGACACAATTGTATTGTGATATTTTCCCTTCTTTCCAACTTAGTCCATCCTTCTAGAAAAATCCCTTTTAATGAAGCAAATATATCCATAGTGATCCACTGATATTTTTTCACTGACCACTATTCCATTTTGGACTTATATATATCAAACTATGCTCATTGACATTATGCATCTATATCTATAAACTACTCAGCTATTTTATTTCACCATAGGAATCAATTCGATATATCTCCCATTTTAATGGGGTCTATCACATTTCGAGAAAATCACATTAGCCATAAAAATTTCCCATTGAAACCAAAAGTAGTTTGATACAAAACATAGGTTTTGACCTTATATATTTAATTGTTTCAAATAGATTCTTAATAAAATGAAAAATATTCAATGTAAAACACATGCACTAACATATAATTGTGATATTTTCCATTATTTCCAACTTAGTCCATACTTCTAGAAAAATCGCTTTTACTGAAGTCGATATATCCATAGTGATCCACTGATATTTGTTCACCAACAACTATTCCATTTTGGACTTATATATCTCAAAACTATGCTCATTGAATTTATGCATCTATATCTTTAAAGTACTCAACTATTTTATTACACCATAGGAATCATTTCGATATATCTCTCATTTTAATGGGGTCTATCACATTTCGATAAAAACACATTAGCGATAAACATTTCCCATTGAAACCAAAAGTAATTCGATACAAAACATAGGTTTTACCCTTATATAGTTAATTGTTTCAAATAGATTCTTAATAAAATGAAAAATATTCAATGTAAAACTCATGCATTAACATATAATTGTGAAATTTTCTCTTCTTTCCAACTTAGTCCATCCTTCTATAAAAATCCCTTTTAATGAAGCATATATATCCATAGTGATCCATTGATATTTGTTCACCAACAACTATTCCATTTTGGACTTATATATCTCAAAACTATGCTCATTGAATTTATGCATCTATATCTTTAAACTACTCAACTATTTTATTACACCATAGGAATCATTTCTATATATCTCCCATTTTAATGGGGTATATCACATTTTGAGAAAAACACATTAGCCATAAAAGTTTCCCATTGAAACCAAAAGTAATTTGAACAAAACATAGGTTTGAACCTTTTATTCTTAATTTTTTCAAATAGATTCTTAATAAAATTAAAAATACTCAATGTAAAACACATGCATTAACATATAATTTACTTGAAAAACACAAAATGAGAAGATAATTTTTTTATTAGTATATTAATTTTTAGACCATCAGACACACACACACACACATATGTATGTACGTATATATGTATATATCCCATGAAAATTATAAACTACCAATCCATTACCTTGGATCACATAAAATTTTAGTTATTTAACTAAAACTATAGAACCATGGGGTAAACTACCACGCACTAGAAAAATGCTAAAAGAAAAAACCATGTGATGAAAACCATCATAAAGGGAGAATTATTTTTTTCCCCAAATTTTTTTTTTGGGGGTACTACCCCTGAACACCTGTGTGTGGGGAATTTTTTGTCTATATGAAACCCTAAAGTGGGGTTCCTTTCCTCCCATTTTATTCCCACCAATATGCTTAGAAAAATATATAGTGCATGGGGGTATTCACATAAATAATATAACACATACCAAACATCTAATAATTCTCCTTAATGTGACCATCAATGTTGCAATGGTTAGAATTATTTATACTACCCTTGCATGGATGTGTAGTGGCTATTTTATTCTTATCCTCCTATTTCTAGTTCTTATTCCCCTCCTTCAAAGCTTCTTGGTGCTATTTTTTCTTCAAACCACTTAAGTACCCTTTATTTTGGCCTATGGTTTCTACATAATGTGCATATACACATGGCTCATACATTATCCTTATCTTGGAAAGAATCACTTGTTTTTGTAGATGGTTATATAGACCCCACATATACTTAAGGAGTACATTTAGGCTCTTGGGAAAGATATCCAATAATATGATCATATTTTTGAACTTAGTACACTCTTATACACCCTTATGTCTATGTAAGGTAGTGTGAGTGATTCCATGTGTCCTCTACACACTTCATAGGGTATAATTGGGACAGATAGTGTTAAATTCTATAAGTTCTATAGGCAGAGTCTGTAAAGGGCCAGGTAGCCTTTGGATCTCATATTTTATGAAAGGTGACATATCCAGTAAATTCCCCTACAGTCAATCTTTGGAATAGATCTAAATAGAAGTTCTTCATTTTAATATCCATAAACCATAACCACTTTAAGGCAAATTGCGTACATGTGTCATTTCTCACATAAAATATTAAGGAAAACTTTAAATCATGTGTCATTGGCTTTCTCCCATTAACTTTAAAGCATGTGTCATTTCTCAAGGCTTTCTCCCATTAATTCAAGGCAAACTTTAAGGCCTAAAAACTTAAAGTAGCTTAACTTCCATAGGATAGGATCCCCCAAACCCAAATGGAGTAAAATATAAAATGTTAAAAGTGGAGTGTTTTATGATGTAATGGATCTTAATAATCTAGATTGACATGGCTTTATTGAACTTCCATAGGATAGTATCCCCCAAACTCAAGGTGAGTCAAATGTAAAATGTTAAAAGTGAAGTTTTTTATGATGTAATGGATCTTAATAATCTAGATTGGCATGGATGTATTTTATTAATGTACCTAAATTTACACCTTCCATGTTTCTTTATTCTTTTAAAATGTTAAAAGTGGAGTGTTTTAGGATGTAATGGATATAAATAATCTTGATTGTGTTAAATCTGATGTAATGGATCTTAATAATCTAGATTGACATGGATGCATTTTATTAATGTACCTAAATTTACATCCTCCATGTTGCTTTATTCTTGCAAATTGTTAAAAGTGGAGTGTATTAATGTACCTAAATTAACACCTTCCATGTTGCTTTATTCTATTAAAATGTTAAAAGTGGAGTGTTTCATGATGTAATGGATATAAATAATCTAGATTGACATGGCTACAGTGATATGATGATAGTGTAGGTTGATGTTGAAGTTGTAAAATTCTTGTACCTATCAATTATTATTAATTATTAAACAATTTGATAAGTGCTAAATCATAATTCCAATTAAGGACTTAGCTAATTTTTTATGATAGTGGAGGTTGATGTTGAAGTTGTCCTTTCTCCCATACAAGTGTCATTTCTCCCATAAATTCTTAGGAAAAGTTTTTAAAGCATGTGTCATGTTGGCTTTATCCCATTAACTTTAAAGCATGTTTTTAGTAAGTACATAAAATAATTTTGTAAACCATGTAAATGTCATTTCTCTAAAAAAATAAAGGCTTTCTCTCATTAATTCAAGGCAAACTTTAAGGCCTAAAAATTGAACCTAAAGTGGCTGAAATCTCATAGGATTTTGAACTTCCATAGGATTTTAGTCTATATGTTGAGTGTTAACTTCTACAAGTTCTAAAGGAAGAGTCTATAAAGGGCCAGGTAGCCTCTGGATATCATTTTTTCTCAAAGGTGACATATCCAGTAAATGCCCCTACAGTCAATCTCTGGAAAAAAAATAGAAGTTATTCATTTTAATATCCATAAACCACTACCACTCTAAGGCAAACCTTGTACATGTGTAATTTCTCCCTTCTCCCATAAAATTTTAGGCAAACTTTAAGGCATGTGTCATTTCTATTTCCTTTCTCCCACAAACTAATAAAGGTGTGACTTTTGACATAACTAGTTGTTCTAGTAAGTGCACAAAGTAATTTTTCAAACCATGTAAATGTCATTTCTCCCACAAACTAAAGGCTTCGTCCCATTAATTCAAGGAAAACTTTAAGGCCTAAAAACTAAACCTAAAGTGGCTAAACTCTCATAGTATAGTATCCCCAAAATTGAAGGCTTTCCCCCATTAATTCAAGGAAAACTTTAAGGCCTAAAAACTGAACCTAAAGTGGCTGAACTTCCATAGGATTTTAGTTTGTTGGCTGAGTCTTAACTTCTACAAGTTCTAAATCAGTCTGTAAAGGGATAGGTAGCCTCTGGATCTCATCCTTTCTTAAGACATGTTATTTCTAGATGTGATTTATGCCATAAATTTTAAGGCAAAATTTCATGAAAACCATGCATGAACCATGTATATGTGTCATAAATCTCCCTTAAACTCTAGGAAATGCAATATTTAACGCATCTCATTTCTATATGTGAACTCTACCATAAAATTTAAGAAAAAGTTTAAGATAAAGCATGCACATGTCATTTATCTCATGCACATGTGTCATTTATCCCATGCATTTGCAATAAATGTCAATTTAATATATTTTTATTGAATTTGTTTTTTTTTAGGGATAAAAAACCCACTAAATATCGTTGAAAAATGGAAATTATGAATAGATGTTTCTTACTATCCCAATCTAGGGAAAGCAATGATTACATATGTGCTTTCCAATATTACGACTAGCAAAGTCCTCCAAAGGAAAATGAATATACCAGGAAGAAAAACAAACAACAAGGCATATTATATTGCATTGATATAAGGCTTGGGAACATCTATGGAGTATGGATCAAATGGAATTGTAGTTTTCACCAATTCTGTACTTGTGTGCAACTAGATGAATGGCATGTACCAATTTAAGAAGGAGAGGCTAAAATAACTGCATGGACTAGAAAAAAATATTGTTAGTCAATTTCAATTTTTTAGTATAAGACATTCTAAAAATATGAATAAGATGTCTACTGATCTATTGCATGGGGTAATGCCAATTTAGGATTCATCTATCAAAGATGAATTAATAGATAAATTAGAATTATACAGGGCAATGCCAATGCAAGATTCATCTCTCAAGAATGAATTAGTTTTGAGACGCTCTTCTTCAAAAATTCAATATTCATCTCTCAAAGATGAATTAGTTTTAAGACGCTCCTCTTCGAAAATTCAAGATTTGTCTCTCAAAGATGAATTAGTGTTGAGACACTCTCCTTCAAAATTTATTGATGGACATTGTAACGTATGTTGGATATGTGTGTGTTGTGTACTTATAAATGCGTCTTTTTTAATGACCATGTGTTTCTTTCAATTATATACCAAGTGTGCTTCCACCACACCATGTAAAGTGCAATTTGGCAAACTTCACATTTGCAACAAGTGGTGAACTTCACATTTTTATAAAATTAATATGCGAAGACTTCAACAATTTTTTGTTTAAATGGTGTCTCACGCTACTTTTTTAATGACCATGTGGTTTTTTCAATTTTATACCAAGTGTGCTCCCACCATGTAAAGCGCAATTTGGTGAACTTAACATTTTTATAATTTTTCTTGCTTAAATTGAGTTTCACACATCAATTAGTGCTTTGAAAGTTGTGTTTTACATAATTTGTGTACAATAAATTACATTAATTTTCTGAAATTTATTTTGAATTTATTTTAAATAGTAATTTAAAAAAATAATTGCAAATTTCCACTGTAGATATATATCATGGAGGATGAATGATGAATATCAACAGAATCCCATATCGTTATGAGAGAGGGGGATCAGGGATCGAGGGATGTTCATGGTATTTAAATATAATCCTAAATCTCCATACATATACATACATGTGTGTGCATATGGAATTGACTTTTTATCAATTTTGTGAGTTAAATTAGTTTTTAATAAGTTTCATTTTTTATTTTTTAGGAGCTAAGAGGAGAAGGGTGTTTACTCCATCAATGGAGCATGCCCATGGTTCACACAATTATGGTTTGGTTCATGCAATTTAATCAATGAATATGTACATGTATTTATATGTATGAATGTATTTTTGAATTGATTATAAATTCATGTTTGTTTATGAAAATTCTCTCTCGTCTTGTGAGGTTGGTGGTGGTTCGGATTCCCTTAGAGGGCCATCAATAAGTGCTGGCAAGTTGCATGAAGGTGGTGATATGTATTCCCCTAGAGGCCAATCAACGGATGGTCGTGTTGGTTCTCAACCAATCGGTGGTTGTGTTGGTTCTCAGCAAGGTCGTTTTGATTCTCAACAACCTCAGAGTGGGCAAGATGCTAGCCAACCACATCGAGGTGGCCATCAATTTGAATATTTTTTTCATTCAATTTGTAAAAATTTGTTTACATGTGTTTTTTTAATATACAAAATTTTATATATTGATGCAAAGGCTAAAAATGTTGCTCCAAATGTTGCTAAAAAAAGACGTAGGGCAGAACGTGTCATTCAAGAAGAAGGTTGTCCACCAACCACAACTTATCTGACTGACATTTCCAATATACCTTGGGAAACAAACATGCAACAATGTATCTTAGAAAGGTGTCAAAATCTTCATGCAAAATTGAAGAGAGATCTCATGGATTTGACTCTACCTGCTGAGAGTCGACAAAGCTTGGAAATAGTTACACACTCTTAAGGTGAACTAGTATATGTGTACCGAAAGCTTGGGCCAACCACTAATACTTTTGTAGAAGTCATGAGAAAAATAAAGGAAACAATGATGGGTCTCGATAAATCAGAGGTTGTTAAAAAAAGAGTTACAATAGAAATGGACAAGTCTATGTTTAATTTCAAAGAAGGGCCGAAAAGAAATATGTTTAAGGTGAAATATTTCAAGCACCCTAATATAGCTCACTATTTGTATGATAGACATCTTGCGGTTTATGGAAGAATCCCATGGAATGATGAGGTTCCACTTTATTTTTCAAAATCATTTTATGTGGAATTCTTTCTGAAAATGAAACTAAATTACAATGACCTTCCCTTTGAATTTTTTGGTCCTGGGAAAGGTCGATTGTGTGACCGTAGGGGCGGTAGGAGTGATGTTGAGTTGCCTCACCCTGAGCCACCATTGGTTAGTCGACCTTTTCATGTTTGTGGTTAGAGATGGAAGGCACTTCTAAAATTAGTCGAGAAGCAATGGATGCCATCATTAACAATGTTCACAGTGGATTTCATGGAGTCAAAGTTTGTCTGAATCGACAAAGAGCATGTGAGAATGAACGTGCTAATTTTCTGTATTACACATATGAAGATATTTACAACATGAGTATTGAAGATCTCAAACATATGCAAAGAATTGTTGTAATGGTTGGAGGGACCTAATTGTTCATGAGGAAGAGGACATGGGAACGGTATGTGTTAATGGTTAGCGTTCAATTATTTTAACATCTGTATAATTTATAAAATATATATATATATACACACACACACACACACACACACACACACACACACACACACACATTTATTTTTATACATTAATATAACAAAAATCTATCACTATATGTTAACACCATTTTCAGTTGTCACGTTTGATGAATGAAGAAAATGTTAATATCATGGTCGGAGCCTCTGGTTCAAACAATCAAGATGGGTCTCACCATCAATCATACAATCATGATTGTTCTCACCGTCAAGATATGTTGGAAAATGTTAGTGTTTTTTAAGTGAACATGATGATGTACAATTATTTTTTATCTATTATTATATATATCGAAACATGATGAGATATTTTTAAAATAAATCATTGTGAACACATGTACATGTACATATATATAATAAAATGTTTTAACAGATTCTGATTCCTTCTGATGTTTTTGGGATGGAGGTACCTTCTTCTTCCATGGGAGATGTACCTTATACTTCCTTAGGAGATGTGCCAAATCCACAATCACAGGTATGGACAATTTTTCACTTTTAAAATTTATGTTTTTAAGTTATAAGTTATAAATTTAAGTTTAAAATCTTATTATAAATTGAGATCTAGAGATTTTGAGTTATTTGAATTTTAGGTTTTTGGAGATTTTCTTTTGGAGCCTCTCTTAGGAGATGTGCAAAATCCACCAACAGAAGTATTCAATTTTACACTTAAATATATGTTTTTAAATTACAATTTATAAATTGAAGTTTAAAAGTTTTATTATAAATTGAGATGTTGATCTTGAGTTATTTTATATTTTTAATTTTTTTGAATTTCTATAGAGGATTTATTTTCTCCACGGACTCTAGAGATGGAGATAGGAACATCCACACCATTTCAACCATTTGAACAAGTTGTATAACCTTTTTTTTTAATATTATTGAAAATAAGTTTATATATGCATTTTCATTGAAAAAATTTCATATATATATTGTACAGTTTACTACTGGAGATGGTCTCTGGGGGAAGTTGTAGTGGACGAGCAACAAATGGAGAGGGAACCTCATGAGGTATTGCATGATTTTTTTTTTACATTTTGTTTTTTACATGAATTTATATATATTCTCACTCAATTTTAAAACATCAAACTTTAATGTTGGTACACATTGTGTACAGATTCCCCATGCTTCACAGGATAGCTCGAGGATTGTGACTTTGCTGGGAAAGACACTACATCCATTTGTATTTGATGGATGATGCACATGCATGCGTGCAACATTATATTTTCAATAGAGTTAGTCTTAAATTTACTTTTTTATATATATATACTTATCTAGATGTAGTCATATATAACTTGATACTTGATACTTGATACTTGTGAGATCTACAAATTTTGGAAATATTTTATGTGAAATACATTTGGTACATGTGAATGTGATATATAATGCTTTTAAAACTTACGTTTCGATGGTTGAACTACATTTGGCATGTGAAGTAATGTTACAGTGTTATATATATTTTGTTTTGTTTTTAAAACTCAAGTTTTGGATGGTTAAACTACATTTGGCATGTGATGTGAAGTAATGTTGTGTTAAATAATTGCTTTTTTTTTAAGTGTTATGGTTGAACTACATTTGGCGTGTGAATTAATGTTACTTGATACTTGATACTTGTGATCTATAACATTTTTTTTTTAAAACTCAAGTTTTTATACTTGTGATCTATAATGTTTTGTTTTTAAAACTTAAGTTTTGGATGGTTGAACTACATTTGGCATGTGAAGTAATGTTGTGATCTGTATTAATGTTTTTCTTTTGAAAAACTCAAGTTTTGGATGGTTGAACTAAATTTTGCATGTGAAGTAATGTTGTGTTATAATTTGTTTTGTTTTAAAACTTAAGTTTTGGATGGTTGAACTACATTTGGAATGTGAAGTAATGTTGCGATCTATATTAATGTTTGCTTTTGAACTACATTTGACATGTGAAGTAATGTTGTGTTACAATTTATTTTTTTTCTAAAACTTAAGTTTTGGATGGTTGAACTACATTTGGCATGTGAATTAGTGTTGTGATCTATAATGTTGGATGGTTGATCTACATTTGACATGTGATATAATGTTAAATGTTTTTATTGGATAGTTGAACTACAATTGGAATGGCATGTGAAGTAATGTTGTGATATAATCAAAAAAATTTTAAAACTCAAGTTTCTGATGGTTGAACTACATTTGGCATGTGATTACAATATTATGTTTTGGTTTTAAAATTCAAGTTGTCCATTTCCAACAAAAAAAATAAATCACATGAATATATGTACATGTAGAAATGATTTTACACATGTTTGAATATATATATTAAAATGATTGAAGTAAAATATATATATATATATATATATATATATATATATATATATATATATATATATATACTTGGAATCAAAAGATAAAATTTCGGCTAGAACATCATGCAAGATGTCTATCAAGAAAGGAATTTGTACCCAAAAGAAATGAACATTCCTAAAGATTCGGGTAAGTGGGGACAACCACTTGTTATCTCGTCCCTTGGAGGCTAGGCCATATGGGGACCGAATCCGATATAATCTAATTAGTACAATAATGGCCGAAATTTAGGACATCGGCTCATTTTTTTTTTTAAGTGATTACACATTGGAGATTTTATTCGGACTAAATCCCACGAAAACCATAAAGCAAGATATAAAGTATGAAGTGTAAGGATATCATGTGAGTGACCCTTACAATCAGTCACTATTTGCCTTATCATCATAATCATGTTCATGTATGTCTCTGTCAGCTTGATTTTCGTGATCATTCCTGGCAAATTGTTCAAGTTCTACCAATTCATCATTATTTGGAGAAAGTGCCTCATATGGTACTGACTCATCTAGCCAGTATGGAGCATCCTCTCTTGTACAAAAAAAGAAAGGGAAATTATACATGAATGGAGGTCTATCTTGTTCGTCTACTGATATCAATCCTCTGAATCTGACAGAGAGTTTAAATGAGTCATCTTCTTCATTAGGAATTACAACTGTTTGTCGACGAACAAATTCAAAATCTAACAGATAATAATTCTGGACTGCAACATGCATTTCCCAATGTAATATTCTAACAAACTCAGCAAAACTCCTATAAAAAATATTACGAGCACGTGGCAAATATTTAAACATGAACAACATAAACCAAGGACTCCACCAATTATTACCAGGGTCTATTTCAACATCATACAATATGACCTTAACTGAACCATGTATCCTAGCCCTCTGATGAATAGAGAAATAATCTGCCCATGTCCAATCAATATTCTGGATACATCCGAAATAAACAGGGTCTAGTTCTCTAGACAATGCATAATATACACACCAAGGCCTAATCCTATAGGGTAACTCTCTAGAATATGACCATCTAGACTCTTCAGAATCAAACCATAGTATGATTTGCCTAAGACACAATGGTAATATAGAAAATTTCTTTGCAAGACACTCCCAACAAAACTCATAATGACAATTACTACAGATTATGACTCGACTGACCCAACTGGACTGAACTGAACTAGATGAAGATGCTTCACCCTAATGAAGTGGCCTGAACATTTTTATTTCTTTGATTTCCTGAGCACCTTCTCTTGTAAGCATGTCTGCAAGATAATTATCTGCACCTGACTTGTAGACTATATCAAAATCAAAACCTTAAAGCCATAGTGCCCATCTCAGAACTCTGGTGTTGCCTTGTTCTAACAACTTTTTGTTTTCCAGGATACTTTTCATATGCTTCAAATCTGTTCTGACAATAAACTTGACAGTTTTCAAGAATAGGTGAAATATTTTGATGCCTATTTTTACTGCAAGTATCTCCTTATGTGAAGAGGGATACTTCTTTTCTGTATCATCAAAAGTACCTGAAGAGTAGGCACACACAAGTTCTTTTCTTCCATGCTTCTGCAACAATACTGCAGCCCAAGTGTGATCAGAAGCATCTGTTTCAAGAATAAAGGGAAGATTAGTATCTGGAAGTTTGAGCTTCGGAATATCACTAATCTTACTTTTAATACTTCTAACTGCTTGTGTCATTTCTTCTGTCCAGCTGGTGACATTCTTCTTCAATCTATTCAGAAGGATTTTTGTGTCTTCAGATTGTTTCTCATAAAAATTTCTTATGTAATTCAAACATCCAAGAAACCTTTGAAGCATCCTTATGTCAGAAATAAAATCAGGAAACTTTGACAGATGAGTCCAGACATGAGGTTGAAGTTCTACATGTCCTTGTTCTATGTGCAGTCCCAAATAATCTATCCTGACTTTACCAATCTGAAACTTTTCTTCTGAATCTGAAAGAACTAACCCATGCTTATAAACAAGCTGATAAAACTGTTCTAGATGCAGTTTGTGACTATTTACATCTTTGCTAAAAACAAGCAAATCATATATATATAGAATGATATAATCTACCCCTCCAAAAATGTCTTCCATTCATTTTTGAAACTCAGAGGGAGCATTTTTCAAACCAAAAGGCATCACAGTCCATTGATATTGACCATGAGGGACTGTAAATGATGTCTTGTACCTGTCATTAGGAATTATACCAATCTGCCAGAAACCACTTTTAAGATCAAGCTTGCTAAAAACATTAGCACTAGCTATTTTAGCAAGCAACAACTCTTTATTAGGAAGAGGATATATGATAGGAAAAAGAGCATCATTCAAGGCTTTATAATTTATCACAAGCCTTTTCTTGCCTCTTTTCTGTTCACTATGCTTATTGACATAGAAGGCCGGATAGGCCCAAGGGCTTTTGCAAGGTTCAGTAAGCTTTTGCTGGAGGAGTTGTCTAATTTATTCTTTAAAAAATTCCTATTCTTTTGGACTCATATGATTAGCACTAGCTTTCTGAGGTCCGGGAACATAACCTTCTTTGTAGGGAACTGCTACAAAATACTTCTCTCTGGTCTGAAAAGCATCTGGCCTATTGGAAGTGCAATCTTTTCTAAGTTTGTCAGAAATATTTTGCAAGGTTTTCGGACCATGCAATTCAGCATTTCTAACAATCTTATTGATCTTGGACAGATCTTACAAACTGTGCTGAACCAGATCTTCTTCTTGAGGCTGGAAACTAACTTTAAAATCATTTTAAGAAAGAACAGTGGCCAAACCAGCTTTTGTAGTGAAAGTGACATAATCTTTACCAAATGTCACTAGAAAATATTTCTTCAAGAAATCTTGTCCCAACAGGACATCAATTCCTGTATCAAAACTGTACAAAGTGACATAAAACTGTACATTATTTAACAAAATAGGAAATTCAGGGGCTATGTAATTAATTTCCATCAGATCTTTAGTAATAGCCTTGAACTGTAGTTTAGTAGGCTGCCAATAATAATATGGGATGGCTTCATATTTGTAGCAACTACTCATTGCTCTAGAATCAATTTGTGCATCCAAATTATATGACTTGATCTTGGGAACTTTAATCTCAATGGGAATTATCACCCTATCTCCTATCCCCATAACATTGATCAATTCTATATCTGATTTTGGAATTTTATCTTCTGGAACATTCTTCATTAGCATATTGACTAATTTAGAATTACATTCATCATAATCATAAATTAATAACTGAAGTTTGGAAGACAATTGGATCATTTCTGACCTTGTATGATGAATTGAAGATTCTAAATCTGAAAATTTTCTCTTTAGAGTATCGATTTTATCCATACCTGGAGATACTATGATCTATAAGGGTTTGAACATTGAATCAAACTCTTTTTCAAAGTTTTCCTCTTCTTCTGAAAATCTTTCTTGTTTATTCTTGGTAGGCAACTGCTTTTCTAGATTTTCAAGCTTTTCGTTCAATCTTCTTCTTGCTATAAATTGGACTGGGTCAAGCTGTGCCATTTCAGCTTTGACTGCTGCAATCTTTTCCTGCAAATCTTCTGAAGAATTGAAACTGAATATTTTAATGTCAGGAATAAAAGTCTCATCTGAATCAGATGAGCTAGAATTCAATTCTAACTTTCCAATTTCAGGAATTTCATTATCTTCAGATTCAGAAGAAGAACTAGAGACTTCAAAATATCCACCATCTGAATGGGAAATAATATCCCAATATTGTGGATTATGGACAGTAGAAAAGATGTCCACAATTTTCATTTTCTTGTTGTCTTTCTTTTCTCTGCAAGCATTACCATAGTGACCTTCTTTCCCACAAATAAAACAAACAACTTTTTTATAAGGTTTTGTCCTTTTCCTAAATACTATCCTTCTTCGTTTAAAAGATCTCTTTGAAGGATATATTTCTTTCTCTTAGGCACATATTTATCAGGCTTGCAAGAACAAGAATTTTTAGAAACTGTTTTGGTACTTTTATTATGACATCCAAAATCATAAGTTTCTTTGAAATTATTGCATAATTTTGTACTAAAGTGCATTTGTTTCTTAAAATTTTTCTTAGCTTTGCTTTCTGCACATTCCTTCTGCAAAATTGTCACTATCAACTGCTGTATAGCTGCAAAAGATTGGCCTTCCAAATTTTCTTTGTGAGTCTCAATATACTGGTTAATCAGATCAGGAATTTTTCTGGCATGGACTGTATGTAGTACCTTAAATATGCCACATTATGAGTATCATTTGCTTGGTACAATAATTTTTGCATAACACAAAATTATTCATGCAAATGGTCAATATTATATAGTTTCTGGGAGAAAAATAGTTGTGCATGGTGAGATGAATCCTCAGGAACTAATCCAACAAATTCTTGTTTCAAAGCATCAAAAAAAGCTTTCAGAGGATCATCATGTTCAACTATTTGATCTTTCTCATCTTTTGACAGTTTTTCCCACCATTGCTTCAATATACTAGTAAAAGACCAAATAATCTGAGTCACTATATCTGACCATTCAGCTTTTGTTTCAGCTTTTCTCTGTAAGGCCCAAGCATGTACATTATGCAACACATAAATGACTTCATTATAATCTAGACAATCAATATTTACCAACAATGAATTCCCATATCCTCTAGTAGTAGGATTGTCTAGTCTTACTGGTGTGGACTGGAGATTCTCAATATATCTACCAAAAGGGCTTGTAGCAGATGCTTCATGAGCAGTAGTCCCACTGGAATCTCTCTTTCCTTTATGAGGAAAATTAAAAGGTTCACCCCTATCTCTTTTTGAACTTCGTTCACCCTATGCAGGTTCACCAGGGGTTATCTGAGTAGAAGTTACTCCTGATATGGCCAAAATTGTAGGAGCAGATGGTTGGCCATTTTGTTTCATCAAAGATCTAAGACTGACATAATTCTTGGGCAGTCTTAAACTTTAAACAGAAGGAAATTTAGTTAGTCTAGTTCTCATCAATTCTGTTTTTTCTCTAGCTAAGCTGATTCCTTTTTGAATTTTCTCAAGTCTAAGTTTATCCATATTCTCTACCCCTTTAAAAAGAATGTGCTTATGCTCATCAGGACTGGAAGAGAATTTCAACTTAGAACTTGATGCAGCTACTTCTCTATAATGAGGAGGAGAAGCAGGCTCTGGAAGTGCATCTTTAAGATGTTCTAAAGATTTAGAGATAATACCCATATTTGATTGAACATCATTCAATTTCTGGGTATGTTCATTTTGTATTCCCAAAACTTCATTATAGCATGTATGCATCTTCTTAATATGCTCTTTGATCTCAAGGACATATTTGGCTATATCATCTATATTCTTCAATATACAAATTATTTGGTAATTTGTATAATTATGCATCTTTTTAGAATCTTTCTTCTCAGAATCTGTCACATCTTTCATGTGTAACCATTGCATCTCAGCTTTTACAGTTCCATTCTTAAAAATTCTCTTGGCATTTCCAGGTTCAAGATGCATTTCACCTATCTTGGCAACTATATATATATAAACAATCATAAGATTCTAGGTCTTGTTAGATGTGTCAAACAATCATAAAATTTTAAAAATTCATTCTATAATGTATATATATCTGATACATGCAACATTTTTCATCAATGCATGTATAGAAAAGCTACTTTTAGTTAATTCCATTCTATAACATATATATCCAGTACGTGCAACATTTTTCATCAATGGATATAGAAAATCTACTTGAACAGATAATTGCATTCTAGAACATATATATCTAGTACTTCAACATTTTTCATCCATGCACATCGAAAAGCTACTTTCAGTTAATTTCCTAGAACATGTATATATCCAGTACGTGCAACATTTTCATCAATGCACATAGAAAAACTACTTTAAGTTAATTTCATTATAGAACATATATATCCAGTACTTGCAACATTTTTAATCAATGCACATAGAAAAGCTACTTTCAATTTTAATTGCATTCTATAACATACATATCTAGTACTCGCAACATTTTTCATCAATGCACATAGAAAAGCTACTTTCTATGAATTTCGTTGTAGAATGTATATATATATATATATATATATATATATATATATATATATATATATATATATATATATATATATATATATATATATATATATATATATATATATATATATATCACGATACAAGCAACATTTTTCATCAATGCATGAATAGAAAAACTACTTTTAGTTGATACTAGTGTGCATGTACCAAAACAATTTACATGTGAAAACACTTGCACAAATAACATAACAAGGAAACTCAATTTTTAGTTGAGTTCTAGAAGTTCTAAAACATGAATCCAAAGAGAATAAATTGTTGGGAAGTTCAATAAAAAAAAAATCCAATGGAATGACATCTTCAATGATCCGTTCATGATCGGATTTTGACATTTCAATTTCTTAATTTTCGTTTATTTCTTTGATTGAACCTCTATCAAATTTATGCCTGCTGCACACACCAACTGAATATATTGACAACTTATGACATTAGGTTCATAGTCTTCAAAGTAAATAAAATCCCCACTTTGATTAGTCTGTCTAAAAAAACAACCTTTCAGTATAATAGATCGTCTTTCATATGGAAACCCGTGATCATTATAGTTTTCTAATAATTTCATTTTTTGTTCAGTGCAATGCATCAAATAATACTTCACATTTTCATCATTGTTAGTAGGTGAAACTATAACAAAAACATCTCTTGCACAATAAAAAAAACTTAACAAAGTTATGTATTTAAATTTATTTCTACATCTCTATCATTTGAAAGAAATTAAAATTTTACCTTCTTTATCAAGATCATAAACTCGATCACCATTAGCTGATATTGTAGTCTCCTCTTATTTAATTTCTTCAAACATTGCAATGGACATTTTCTCCTTTGTATTTAGCTCTATATGTTTCCAATATTTTACATACATTTTGTTTTCACAAACGACATTGGATTCTGTGTTGTCTATGCAAACATGACAAAAATAAGAATATCTTCTTTTATCCAATGAAAACACATTTGTGGACAACTTTGTTTTAATTTAATGCAATTTTCGAGTCCCTTTTATTGTTTCAACATCATTTCCAATTGATCTATCTACATATTTGATCCCAATATGACAAAAAAACCTATATAAGGAAAATTCAAAGAAGAATGAAAATATGATATTAAAATACCATCAAAGATAATCACTCTGATAAATGTACACTATTTGAAATTAGATATCCAATAAAAATTAAATTGAATGTACCTTTGCACTTCCCTTGATTGATTAGTCTCATGGCTTAGAGCAGTGATGCACCATTGAACAACTTCTTTAGCATTCACAAGTCAGTTTGCAGAGGGGTTCATTTGATATCTTCAAAGTGCTTGTTTTATGCATGCCCCTACACCGTCATGTTTTCCTTTTCCATAGCCGGTCTCAAAGAATTTCCAACAATGTTTAATGTAGGTTTTCTTATGAACACAACACAACCAAAAGAATGACCGTGAAGATTTGAATCGAACTGTGCATCCATCTGACCATATCCAATGTTCATTGAATTTTATTCCACAACTTTTCAAGGAGTCAAAAATCTTTCCAAAACAGTGTTTTACAAAATATGTATCATGTGTATGATCGTCACTGATATAAAAGTGATATTCTTTAATAACATATCGATTTTCATTGGTGCTTTCTATATGATCGAAGTTTTGTTCAACATGTCTATATACAGTATGGACGAGCATGGAGACTTGGTCAAAATGATAGCATTCACTCTAAATTTCTTTTTGTGGAACTAATGTGTATTTTTATGCAAAACCTATTACTGACAAAATGGTCCTTGGTGGAAAAATTTCACGGGTATTTTTGAATTGCAATTCTTGCCATCGAGCTCTATGGGAATGCTTGGTGTATTTATAAATTTCTTCCTCAAACTTTCTCAAAAAATCTATCACAAATATTTCTTCTTCTTGTAATTCAATCCTTTTAGCACTATTTGAACCTTGAATCGATGTATGGATATATTCATATCTCTTCCATTTCACTTTAATGTTGGACAATGATTGGTCATTTATATTATTACGATATTTGTTTTTAAATTTAGTCAAATTTGCACAATCATCACATTTTTTACCACAAACACATTTATTTTCGTAAAATAATTCATCGCTTTCTCTTTCACATAGACTTTGAGATATGAAATCACAGATAGTGGAAGGAGGAGGTGAATCTTTCCAAAATTTTCTACCAAAATTAAGGAATGTTTCATAATATAACTGAAATTATACATGATAACGACAACAACATGTGTCGCATACAGTGATAGGTTTTACATGCCATGGTTTTTGTTGAACAAAAGCACTGACTGAGACATGAATTTCATGATTCTCTTCTTATAACTTGTTTAAAATTTTTATCTAAGTGGTTTCCAAAAAATGTTTTTCATGTTCTTCAAACTGATTTCATGCTATTCTTCTTCTCATCACATCCCTTACATTTGCTGAAACACATGAATTTTGCTTCCAATATTCATATATTGTTTTTTTAACATTTTCTCCAAGTCTATCTTTGTATGGTTACCTACAAATAGCTCTCGAACAAACAAGTTCATCATTTACATCTATTTGCAACCGAAATTTCTGATGATTGTGAAAAAAATTTGTGAGGTTCCTAATGCTCGTGCCATAGATTTTACCAAGTGATTCTCTTTAGTACTTGATGAAACCACTACCATATGTATTTTTTATTTTTTTATTTCTCGGTAAAACTAAATCTAATTATAAAACATAATAGTACAAAACTGCACCAGTTTCAGCTGTGTGAGCCTGAGAACTGAGCTTGATGTCCAAGCTTAACCTTAGCAACTGAACTTCCTAGAGTGGTAAACTAGTTCTTTTAAAATAAAGTCCACTGCCCTTAGAAGGGAAACCAGTAAAATAGTAAAAGTACTATGATTTAACAAGAGCTAGTAAACTGGAATAGCCTACAGCTTTTACAGCTGAATATAAACTCAAAAAACCAAAAAAATTCTTCCCTGAGGTCGAAAATATTTACCAAAGAAAGCTGAGGGAGATGAAAGTCACTGTTCTAGAGTAGGGTACTCTAGTTATTCCACGATCCTGCAACCAAACTGGGCTTCTTCATCATCATTATCCTTCTCTGATGTGTCGCTCTTGCTGAAGAAGTCCACCAGCAAGTTTTCCATTCCAAGAATGGAATTTCCAATTCCCACTGGCTCAACAGGGGCCGGAATGTCAATATTTGCATGAGAGGGTTGAGGGTTAGGCGGAATAGGGGCAGGGTGGGGAATTGAAGCTGGAGCTAGGATAGGGGATTCTTCACAAACAGTAACATTGATGAAAGCAGTGAGAATAGGCTTGTTCAAGGAGCAATTGAAACAGAATTCCGCCCTTTGAGAAGACTGGAGGAGGGCTGGGTTGGTGGGAAAATTAGAAGCAAGGGAGTCAGGCTGAGAGACAGGCGGAGGAGGCTGTGAATGTAGAACAAAGTGAGTGCTTCCAGGAGGGAAGGAGCGGCCTCTCTGACGCCTAGAATCCAAATGCAAACTCCTATCAACGTCCTCCTCAGAAGAGTCATAGGGCGAGCTGGTGGAAGGGCAAGGGCGGGAAGAGCTCCATCTGCTCGTTCTGTGCCTACAACGCATTCTCTTCCTGAGCCAAGGCATCGAAGCCGAGCAAAGCCAGGAGTGCTTGGGGTAGAAGGAGCAGTCAGAATTCAACGGAGATCTTTGAAAATCAGCCGCATGAGAAGGAAAACAAGAATTGAGATGACAGAAGCTAGTCTGGGTGAAGTGGAAACCTGGAAGAGTTTCCAAGCATCCAAGGATGGAGCAACGTCAACCTGTTTTGGTGCGTTCGCTTGGAATAACACAAGCAGGAGAGCAAGTTCCATAGACGAGAGAAGGAGGCCTACAAAAAACACAATGAGCAGACGAATTCTCCAGAATGAAAGCCATAACCAAATGAACCAACGAGGCGAGGTGGATGAAAGGCGCGGTGAACAGTATGAATGCAGAGCAGGTTAGCGAAGTTAATGTGTGATTAATGATGCCGCAAGGGACCATATGGCCACAGCATGCAAACGCCCTCGGGATCCTCCAAGGGACTAAATTCCCATCACTCTGAGCCATCATCCGCATCCGGAGTACCACTACCATATGTATTGCTCTACATATAATTGAAACAGTTCTATCTAGAACTTTTAATTGAATTTATAGCACGATTTATATTTTGTATCACATTTTCCTTCATTTTTTTTTATCTTTTGTTGATTTTCTAATACCCAATAAATTCATAGATTCTTTTAATTTCCTTAATGATAGGAGACCTTTCAACATTTGGGCTTGAACTGTCACATTTTCCTTTATGAAGTACGTACAAAAAATGTGTTTAACATGATATCATATAACATGGTCAGCTCTTTTATCTCCATATGTGTGAGTATCAACATTTTCTAACATCTCATCATCGAAATTGATTTCATCTATACATATTTGAATGAATAGTACATAATAATTTTACATATTCAATAAATAACTAAATTAATAAATATGTATAATTTCAATAATACGTATATGTGTTCAACATATATATATATATATATATATATATATATATATATATATATATATATATATATATATATATATATATATATATATATATATATATATATATATATATATATATATATACCTTGTGATTCAATTTCTTGACTTGAATTTATTTCAACATTTTCACCATCACCAATCATTGGTTCAATATATCTTTCACTTTCTCTTTCAAAATTTTATATCTCATCATCAATGTTTTGAGGAATATCTTTGTCTGTTTAAATTGCAAAATATTTTTCAAATTATTTCATCAAATAAAAATTAAGCTTCACATTTTACACTAGGAAAATTTTAATTATCGAATTCATAATATTTACTTTTACATAGTTGCTTCAACTTCTAGTTGAGGTTGATTTTCCCTTTCAATATTTGAGAGTGCTTCTCTCTTTCTTTGTAAGATTCTCTCGTCTCTTCTCTACGTTCCTCAGGGTCTCCTTTTAGATCATAATTTCTCGCGCAATTCCTTTGATTTCCCATGATAATATAGTATGAAGTTCAAAAAATTTCCTTCAAAAATTTAGATAAAAAATTAATTAAAAAAAACATCACAAAATATTTAACTTACAAAAAAAAAAAATCATTTTAAAAATTTTGCAAAAAATACATACTTCAATCCAAAACACTTACTTTAAAAAATCCAATAAAAAAATGTCTTGTAAAAATGAAACAAAGCTCAAAATATTTCCTGCCAAGTCCTGCAAAAAAAATTCATTTAAAAAGTTAGACAAAAACTCATTTTAAGAAATCATTATAAAATATTTACTTGAACCCAAAACACATACTGTAAAAAGTTGTTACTTCCAAAAATACCTCCAAAAAATGTCCATTGAAAATTAGTTCTTGAAAAATTCCATTTTAAAAAATACTTCAAAAAATCCTCTAAAAATATATCACTTTAAAAAATACCTCCAAAAAATGTCCTTTGAATATTAAGCTTAAGAAGAGTCCTTTCGAAATTAAGCCTAAAGAGTCCTTTGAAAATTAAGCCCAAATTCTCTAAAAACAATGAAGATTAATCCCAAATCCTCTAAAAAAAATATACCTTCAAAAAAAATGAAGCCCAAAAAACATCCAAAAAATGTATCACATACCTCCAAGAAATTTCCTTTGAATGTACCTCCAAGAGAAGTCCTTAAACCCTAAACAATTCTTTGCAAAAATGTCCTTTGAATGTTCCTCCAAGAAAATTCCTTAAACTCAAAACAATCCTTTGCAAAAATATCCTTTGAATGTACCTCCAAGAAAAGTCCTTAAACCCAAAACAATTCTTTGCAAAATTAATGAATGCTTTTACGTCAATATATATTGCTACGAAATGTTTTTTTGGAGGGGCTTCATTGTATTTTTCGGCAGACATAAAGTCAGGTAAAATTTTGACCAAACTTTTATAAAAAATTTGGCCGAAATTTTATGTCGTTATACTTGACGAGCCGTCGGCGCAAAAAACAATTCGGCCGAACTTTTTTTAAGAGTTCAGCCCAACTAACATGTCTGTAATTACATAGAGCCAAGATCTGAATACATATCTTCAACTTTGGATTAATTAAACTCCATGAAACATTCTGAATTAACTGTCGAAACCAAGACACGCATTTTTAGAATTCAATCTACTTTAAGGAAATATAACTTTTATGGAATTTCATAAATATTTACTAATTTTAATTAATGTTGTAATAAAACGGGTGCAAACAATTTTTGAAGGTCATTATGATTCAATGAAATCAATATTTTGTATCCTTGAAAATACACTGTAAATTAAAAAAAAAAATTATGGTGCATTAAATTGGTCCGTCGTCTGTAATGGGTAGCTTTTAGATTTTTAGTTTATAACTTATATGTTAAGAAATTTCGTCTGTCGCGAAACATATTCAAAATATGCAGTTTTTTCAAATTGGATCAGTTCAAAAAGTTCTAGTAATTATGATATAAATCAATTGGCTTTGTAAATATAACGAAACCGAAGAAGACTCTGTCTAGATTGTTATAACACATTTTGTTTCTCAAAAACACAAAGTTTCAAAGAATACAACAATGCATATTAACATGACTTCTTATGAATCCTTTGATTGTTAAAAAACACACACTCAAAGAAACGCTAAGTTGACATATCAAATGTGTACAAAAAAATTCCAAAAAATAAGTAATAGAAAACTAATAAAATTTCTGACAAATTTTATTTTTATCGTAAAATTAAATTCTAAACAGAAAATTTGTTTTTGCTTGCAGAAAGTTGAAGAATAGAAAAAAAAGAATTTTTTTTTCTCAAGAAAAGGAAAAAAATGTAACCCAACTTCACATTTTCACCCCTAATACAAAATTTCATGTTCAAACCCAACTGCAATGCTGGAGACTTCTTCATCCTCCTCTCTTTGACTTTGGAAGCCCTTAAGATTCTCTGAATTGTTTGATGGCTCCACACTTTGGTCATTCTCCCTATGAACCATCTTGAGTTTCAAAGAACTACTGGAATACTCTGCACCCCTATCCTTATGGAAAATATTCATTCTCGAAGGAATTATCGGCCTATCAAGTTCCTCTATGCTGCCCCTCCAATGCTGATTCAACTAATGTTGAATCATTGGGACTGGAATTACAAACTACTTACGGAAATACTTCTTCGAAAAGGATATCACTCAACTTATTTTCCTCTCAGGTGCAGACACAAACTTCATTAGGTCACAAACTATGAATGCTAAGTTACCTTGAATGTCAAATCTCATAGATCCAGGATTCTAAAATGCCTGATTTGTGGAGAACTTTATTAATGAGTCAATTCCAGCAGTGATCCTACCATCTCCAACCATCAAATCCTCTCCATGTTCTTCTGTAAGTTGGCTCCTAAGAAGGTAAACTACGTTCCCAAAATCAAGAAGGAGATCAACAAAATTCTCAAAGTAGAGTCGTTGAATCACCTCCACCTCAGTTGGATCACATGCAACAACAATGAGATCCAGAACTAAATTGGTGAAGAAGAATATGGATATTTTTCCCTCATATCTTTAGAGTTTTTAATATTTTTAAAATCTAATTTCATTTCTAGTTCGAGAGGACAAAAGTCAAAAGAGTAAGGTTAAAGTTAAAGTTTCACAGGAAAAAATGACAAAATAAACTTGCCTCAGGAAGGGATGCATTTATTTCTTGTTTGAGAGCCTATGGACCTCCTTTTCAATATGCTGGAAAGAGTTAAATTCAAATTCATAAGTGTTGGAGAAGCTACAATTTCTTTAGCAGGTTAAAAATGCTCTTAGTTCCTTCATCCATGATCATCAAATTGTTGATATTTAACTTATCAATATTGAAAATGCTCGAGCTTGCCAATATTGAAAACGCTCTTAGTTCCTTGATCCATGATCATTGAATTGTTGATATTTAACTTTTCAAATACTGAAAATGCTCTTAGTTCCTTGATCCATGATCATTGAATTATGGATATTTAACTTTTCAATACTAAAAATGATCTTAGTTCCTTCATATATGATCATTGTTACCAGAACTTGTGGGGAGAAATTTAAAGGTTAACGCTTTAATAAAAAGTGAAAAAATGGAGATTAACAACAAAAAGATAACTATACCCTCTATCATTTTTTTTAATACTATTTCATAAATATTGCCTATAATATCTAGTTAAAATTGGAGATTAACAACAAAGTGATAGCTATACTACCATTTTTTTTTAATACTATTTCATAAATATTTCCTATAATATCTAGTTAAAATTGGAGATTAAAAACAAAGAGATAGTTGTACCCTCTATTGTTTTTTTGGTTTTTTTAAAACAATTTTATAAATCTAAAAAAAAAAAAATCCTACCATGTTGTAGGAGAATAGAGACCCGATGTTAGCCTTTTAACATTTTCCTCAATAACTTACTAAATACTTTTTACCTTACATAAAAAAATTTAATATAATCGTATAAATTGTCAATTGGGTTAGATGGATCTATGCTGGATTCCGAAAGGCTCATTCTACAATCCAATATGAGGGAGATGTTAGGTATGTCACGTCCTCAAAAAATAATAAAAATAATTTAAACAATTAAAAATCTATTAACCCAACAATTAAGTGTTGATATTATAATTGAGCCAAAAGGCTCATTGAGCCGAAAGGCTCATTCTACAATCCAATATGAGGGAGATGTTAGGTATGTCACGTCCTCAAAAAATAATAAAAATAATTTAAACAATTAAAAATCTATTAACCCAACAATTAAGTGTTGATATTATAATTGAGCCAAAAGGCTCATTCTAGAATCCAGTACGAGGGAGATGTGTAAGTATGTCATGTCCTCAAAATATAATAAAAATAATTTAAACAATTAAAAATCTATTAACACAACAATTAAGAGTTGATATTATAATTTTATACGACTTTATAGAAATAAAATATATATATAGAACTTAAAGAAAGTGTTTGAATATCCATATTAACTAATATATTTCAGCATGGATTTTCTCTCTCTACAGAAAGTGTGTATATATGTGTGTGTGTGTGTGTTAACCTTAGCTTGAAAGGAAAACTTAATTGAAGGTAATGTAGAGTAGTTACTTTTTAATAAGAGGAAAATGTGTGACTAATTCAATTTTTAATATAAAATATTAATAATGATAAAATATAAAATTATACAATTTAAACAATGAAAAATTACCACATAAAACTATATTAATCACAAATTTACGAAGCATTAAAATGTATTAATTGACATGTAATTTAAAAAAAAAGTTTGATATTGGATCTCTCGAGGCCCTTGGTAGATATGTGGTTAAACTGCATCTATATTGTTTCTACATCCCAGTGTGAAGGCTACATTAAGTATGTTCATTCCTCGTAAAATAAAAATAAAATATTCTCTAAATAGAAAAACAATGTCGGCTATAATAAAAATGAAAAAAAACATATATGCTATGCATTTTTAATTAGTTGTCCATATGACCTAATATCATGTAGAGTAATTAGAAGTAAAAAAAATATGTGAGTAAGATGTTTAAACCTTATGTTTTTAAAAAATATTTTAATAAGTGATATCAACTTTATATAAATCTATATATAGAAAAAAATGTTAAAATAAAATATTTTAATGTATGATAGAATCAAATATCCAATGTGAGTTATGAATAAAATAATTTAATATGAATTAATATAAAATGTTTCAATACACATGTTATGTAATCTCTATAACAATCAAAAGTGAAATTTAAACAATAACAAATTTTTGTATAATAAAATAAGTTTGCAACAAAAGGAATTTGATCCCTTTCGGCTCATGTTAGATCCATGTTAACACACACATACACATATATATATATATAGACACTTTCTGTAGAGAGAGAAAATCCATGCTGAAATATATTAGTTAATATGGATATTCAAACACTTTCTTTAAGTTCTATATATATATTTTATTTCTATAAAGTCGTATACAATTATAATATCAACTCTTAATTGTTGTGTTAATAGATTTTTAATTGTTTAAATTATTTTTATTATATTTTGAGGACGTGACATACTTACACATCTCCCTCGTACTGGATTCTAGAATGAGCCTTTTGGCTCAATTATAATATCAACACTTAATTGTTGGGTTAATAGATTTTTAATTGTTTAAATTATTTTTATTATTTTTTGAGGACGTGACATACCTAACATCTCCCTCATATTGGATTGTAGAATGAGCCTTTGGGCTCAATCACATGATATCAATTTTTAAAAGCTATAATCTACCAGTCTCACTTTTTATAGCTTTGGTGGATGGATAGAGTATGTAAATTCGTTTACCCTTTAAGAAGCATCCTCAATTATGGTACCACCACACCTCATCATCCAATCTAGATATCTGAGAGTGTTGTTATATGTGCACTAAAATTCCCATAAGTTCCATCACTATGTATGGGGTTCATTGCAACCTTGGATATATTATGTGAGTTGTTGTGAGTTTTTGTTTGTGGCTACAACTTAGTTTTGGTTGTCACCTAGTTATCATGATTCAAAGATTTGTTATCATCTGAGATCCTTATAGCATTAGATATATTTTGTGAGCTAATGTGGTGTTTTGTTTTTCACAATGGTTCAAAAATCAGTTATTATACCACAATATTGACTTTCTCATTGTCTGTTTTGTTTATGAAAATTATGTAGTGAAAAACTTTGTTTAAAATTTCAAACTAAAAAATTGAGTAAGTTTGACATCATCTAATATAAAATTTGTTTATGATTATAAATTAAAAAGCATTTAAGATTTGTTTAGCTAAAATCAAGTAATTAAAAATATATATGTAGTTTTTTTTAAATCTAAGAAATTTGATATTCATTAAAAAAAAACCAGAAAATGTATGTATGTACTTACAAACTGTTATGTAGTTACAAAATATTACAATTAAGTAATTAAAAGTAAATTTATTAATTTAATATTTTATATATTAAGAAACTTTACTTACCAATAATAAAAGATATGTAACATAAATAATATATAACAAAAAAAACCATGTATTTCTGGAATAATAAAATAGTTGTAACAAAAATAATATAGAACAAGAAAAACTATGCATATTTGGATGTATGAAAATTTAGATGCATTTTATTAAGTAATTTTTTTTAAAGAATAATGGATATAAACATTTAAAAAATATTTTATTAAATAATTAGTTTAGATCTATATTATTTATGAGATGGATCAATTCTCTAGGCCATCTTCTTTCTGCCCTTTAAATAAACCACATTCCACATGAATAAGATGAGTCAATACCATGGGTTGTTTTTATAGTTTATTATTATTATTATAACCTTGTTAAAATGTTCATTACATTATGACAATTTATTTTTTTAATTTACTTTTATTTTTAATTTTGTGTATTTTGACATAGTCAAAATGTTAAACATGACATTACAACATTTCTATCATACTTTGTTGGAGAGCATGGTGACACAAAAATACTTATTAAAAAGAAAAAAAGAAACATTATAAAAAACATATATAAAACTATTTACTTATGGATCTAATGCCCTAAAACATTTCAATGGTCTAACATTTGATCCAATGACTCGGACATGGACACATTGGCAGCTAGGGGAGTTGTTTTCAAATAAGAACCCCTTACGATATAATAATGTATTTGTGAAATATTTTGATTTTGAAATAAGTTATGGTTTTTGGGCATGTGGTATTGATAAGCCATAATATTGGACCATGGTATTGTAATTGAATAATTAAAAGCCTAGATCCATAACATAATACTAAAAAATATAGATAGCGGATAATATCGTAATAGAGTAATTAAACCATAGTATTAGCCCATAGTATTATGATTTTCTTTTCTTCTCTTTTTTTATCTTTATCTTTCTCTTTTGGATATTGGCCTATAGTATTGTAAAAAAACCAATTTAAAAATTAATAATATCTATGGTAAATATTCATGATTAAAAACAGTATTATATTGTAAATATTTAATTTTTATCTTATTATTAATTAAATTTAAATATAATTATAATATAATTATTTTAATTTATATAATAAAATAGATATTAATTTATAAATACTATTTACACTAATATATATTATATTTTCATTTATCTAATAAAAATTCTTAATTTTATTAATAATCAAATAGACTCTTTGGCCCACACCCTATTTTTCAAATACGCTCTATTTTCATTCACTGATTGTTTGGTTCCGTTTCCCCGCTACGCAAAGCATGCATGCGCGGGCGGTAGTAGGTAAAATCCGCTGCCTGCACCCGCTACTGAGGTAGGTCTACTCGCACAGGGAGTTTTAAGTGAAGTTTTATTTTGATCTAGTCTTATTGTAGCAACAAAACTAATTAATTTAATTATATTTATAGAATAAACTTGTTTTATTTTTAAATAAAACTAATTATTTTAATAAGATTATAATATTTATTTTTGAAGGTTTCTCTTTTATATATATATATATATATATATATATATATATATATATATATAAAAAGAATGGAAACGTTTGTGAAATTGAGGAATAATTTTAAGTTTTCTCTGTTGTGTTGTTTATTGTTGAGGATGGAGGATTTAGGTTTTAAAGTAATTTTAAGATTTTGCTTTTAAATTTAATTATAAAATATTATAAAATTAAATTCAAATTAAGTATTTGTGAAATATTTTAATTTTGAAATAGGTTATGATTTTTGAGTATGTGATATTGATAAGCTATGATATTAGCCTATAATATTGCAATAGAATAATTAAAATTTTAGATCCATAACATAATAATAAAAAACTAAACTTAAATGATCCAATCATAATATTATGATATTTTTTTTTCATTTTTATCTTGAAATATTAATTTA